>NQII01008839.1:25266-61899 GCA_002778355.1 Clitarchus hookeri
AAAACTCATGATGTGCGAAAGATAATGTGATCACGCCAAGACAAAATAAATACAGAAATGTGGAAGTAAACATGCTGTTACAAAAAGTTTGGAATCGGTTACTTTGGTAAGAACGGAGAAAACATTACACGGTATTTCCACGCTATATGATGCTGAAACCAGAACAGACAGACAACAGATCATTTCTGCAGAAGCACTGCAAGACAGAAACACACATCAAAAGTGTCGAAAAATTGATTACTGTGCTTCGGAAAAGACCCTAGTCCCCCCAATTCATGAACTGTCAAATCATTCCGTGTTCTACAGAGATTTATGCGAAATAATGGCTTTTGCTAATATTCCGTTTTTAAAGTAATAAAAGTTTTATTTTAAGACATTCACAAAAAAGGACACCAAAAGAAAAATTGCTTGTCAAACAACATTTTGGAAACATTATTTGCTATCGAATATTTAGCTCGCTTTTAAGAAACCGTGAAAGATAACAGAATATAGATTTCCGTACATGAGAAGACAGAAGTAATCAGAAATTCATAGCGCATATTAGACGGAGTGTCAACTAGCAATAGTATAGGGAGAATATTCGTGCTGTGCTTGTTTTGCCGTATGTAATCAGTCATACAAGTGTTCTCATAGGGGGCCGCGGTGGTGCAGTGGTCAGACTACTCGCCTCTCACCTAGGCGAACCGGGTTCGATTCCCGGCGGGCAGGATTTTCGCATGTGGGAATCGTGGCGGACGATGCCACTGGTCGGCGGGTTTTTTCTGGGATCTCCCGCTTCCCTCCGCCCTTGTAACCCGGCGGCGCTACACACTCACCCCTCCCCCTCATCGTCATCTGCTTCCAAGACCTCGTTGTTAAGAGAGCCTCCCAAATCTCTCTTAAGTGTTCTTATAGTTACTAATGCCAAGGAGACGAAGTACTCGGGGGAAAAAAAAAGCAATGTAATAAAAAGTTTGCCTACCCATTTGATATGTTTAGCCTACTTAAGTCACTTAGCGTGGCCGAAGAGACAGCTTGTTTTGAATTCAAGTTTAAAAAAATAGANATATGTTTAGCCTACTTAAGTCACTTAGCGTGGCCGAAGAGACAGCTTGTTTTGAATTCAAGTTTAAAAAAATAGATTTCTGAAAGTGCCTTAGTGCGTGCTGAAGCTCAAGCGACTCCCCATCGTGTGTTGCGGTTTTGAACCAATTATATTTGGTTAGTTACTGTACTTCATTTTTTTTTTTTTTTTTTTTTTTTTCCCTATGGCAGAATTACTGACGTGCTCAATACACTTCATAATGAAGACAATACGTCAACCAAAAACGTAAAATCCTTGCCGTCAGATCAGATGTTCGGGAAATCTGTCTAGCAAAGCAAATAGTTCGAACTTAGAAAAAAANCGTAAAATCCTTGCCGTCAGATCAGATGTTCGGGAAATCTGTCTAGCAAAGCAAATAGTTCGAACTTAGAAAAAAATACTACGTTTAGAATCGTCAAACAAAACACGCCTGTCGCAATACTGAATGAAGCGTCCGTGGAAAATTTATGCAGAATATACGAGCAGTAAATTTATTGCGATAACTTTCAAGAAGGCTAAAACATAGATTACAGTNGTAAAATCCTTGCCGTCAGATCAGATGTTCGGGAAATCTGTCTAGCAAAGCAAATAGTTCGAACTTAGAAAAAAAATACTACGTTTAGAATCGTCAAACAAAACACGCCTGTCGCAATACTGAATAAAGCGTCCGCGGAAAATTTATGCAGAATATACGAGCAGTAAATTTATTGCGATAACTTTCAAGAAGGCTAAAACATAGATTACAGTTTCTGTAACGTTTTATTAATATCCTAGAACGTAATTTTCTATTTTGGACGTACATTTATCGGCGTATTTAATAAATTAGCTAACATGTGTGCAGTTATATAGCAAGAAGTAATTTATTCGTTTTGGTTGTCAATAAATAATGTACTGAAAACTCTGTGTACAATTTGTTATTCCCGACGATTGTGCCGGCTACATACTTTCTAGGACCTTGCAGTATTGACTCGCCGTCTGTATGGCCTGTTCCTCGTATCCGTCATTCAGGAAGTTGAACCAACTACGTGACGAGGTTAGGAACGTTATATTTGGGGGTCTAGGGAGCAAGCCTAGTGATAATTAGAGGCGTGCTAAATCCCGAAATACCTCCGCACGAACGTCTACTATTGTCCACGTCGATATTCTACGCCTGTTTTCACGCAAGTCACATTAATTCAAACCAACAACAAAGAAGGAAATCTCAAAGATGAATCACCCTTGGGTAAATATGTTCGTTGATCATTTTTCTTTGCATTGTTCCGGTAAACTAGTTCCAAAATGGCGAAGAAAAATTCACTTTTGACGTCGATCAATCTATAGTCTGTTCGCGGTTTCTTCACTCTTTTTGAGTTTAACCATCATTGATAAAGCAGCTCCTATAAAATTTTTTGGAGCTGAAGAACAGTAGATGTAGTAGACACCCATATATTTTTATTTTACTTTTATTATACCATTTCTTTAACCTAATTTCTTATTTTACTGACATATAACTATATTTCGGTCTTATTTAATGTGTCCATTATTCGGGTGGAGCGGAAGGGGTGGTTTAAACCAAGCCCCCTCCCCCTCTTCTTTGCCATAGCGTATGCTCTGAGTAACCTGCAGAGGCCACGAAAACTGTGTGGACAAATGCTCTCTCTAATTTTTCCGTCTCCGTGTTCCGTCTACGCACAGATCATGCGTCTTGCATACAACGTGTTGAACTGCCAGGCAAAACGTACTAAATCTTACGTGTGGACCGGCCTTAAGTATGCACAGCTAGAATCGAAACGCTTCGGTCTGAAAATGAATAAACAAATTCTGGACACAGTTTGAGCACCGATGCACGGTATACGAAGTAAATATTTACTGTGAATATATAATTTTACATTTGCCACTAAAATATGTGCGCCGAATGACGCGTTAAATATACAACTTTCATTTCAGCTTAGTAAAATACGGCTGTTAAAGCTACATTAACTACTGCCACTTGTTTTGAAATCAAGACCAACGGAACTACAGGCAAGATCCATTTAGACTTCATCCAACAGTTTGAAACAATATCGAAGCGATTAAAGACCGAGGTTCCATTGTGACCAGATCCGAAGACGGCAGAACGGACGGAAGAGACGCGAGAGGGAAATTATCGAGTCAGCAGATGCCAACCATGCTGGTTTCCCTTCCCGCCAGCGAACTGCAGTTCGCAATCGCCGGCGTGTGTCGATATTGTGTTTGAGTGACAGTGAGCTTACAACTACTTGTCATGTGTGCAATTTGGTCTGTCGGTTATCACCACGCTTAAAACAGGTATTATTATTATTATGCATCTGTAACAGTTACGTAATGTCAGCACTGATGATGCTACAGTGTGTAATATTTCTAGCAGTTTTTTTTTTANATGCATCTGTAACAGTTACGTAATGTCAGCACTGATGATGCTACAGTGTGTAATATTTCTAGCAGTTTTTTTTTTTTTATTGCTGAGAAATATCTGCAACGTTTCAGTCGTAACTAGGTTTTGTGGTAAAGTGCTGTTGTGCGTNTTTTTTTTTTATTGCTGAGAAATATCTGCAACGTTTCAGTCGTAACTAGGTTTTGTGGTAAAGTGCTGTTGTGCGTGTTGTGAAAGTTGCTGCCCGCCTCTGTGCCTCGGTTATGTTTTCGTTTTGTTCACGAACACCAGAATTACGATTGCAGGTAGCTCACATTTAATTATCTTTGTTTACGTTTGAGAGCTCGGCTCGTGTTGTACCACATTCGATCGTCGAATGCGGTTGTATCACAGCGAAGTTAGTGGCTTATTAAAGTTTAGGTCCGCATTATCAATTAAACTTGTAGTTTAATACCCTAATATCCCATGTTAACTTTTCCAGTCTATTTAGCTCGCATAAAATACACTAGAGTACTTGCTTGCATGTAGGTATAGTCTGTTCATGGTAAACTAGCATTTTTGAAANAGCTCGCATAAAATACACTAGAGTACTTGCTTGCATGTAGGTATAGTCTGTTCATGGTAAACTAGCATTTTTGAAAGCCCTGCCTAAGATCTACTTGTATGCACGTTGTGTATTCTTTCGCCGCTTAAAATTGGCATTGCCATGCGCCGGTCAAGTGAAACTACGAGTTATTAGAAAAGTAAATATCATACAAATATACAAATTTTTGCACATATATGCATTTAAAAATCAGAAAGCAAAATAAATAATCTAAGTTATCACAAATGGTTCTTAATTTTTTTTGCGGTCATTTACATAATTTAACGGCTCTGCCTACTCCCTGCAGTCTCCCTCTTCTCAGAGACGAAGACACGCCTTGCAACGCACATTATTTTTACATAAAATATGCTCCACTTGATTATTTCCTGACAAATGTGCATGTGTGCAACCACTTTAATAGTTCATGGTCGCATCGGTACAAACATTATTGGTACATAATTTTTTCAGTATAAAAATCATAATACCCTGAAAATTACATGCAAAAAACAGTTTTAATGCTCACAAAAAAAACACTAATAAAAAACACTCTTAATTGCTCAATAAATAAATATATTATGTCTGTGCAGTGTGTTAGGGGACATTACTGATGGATTTAAGTAAATTTTACTGTAACAGAAACATTAAAGTCGAACAGGAAAAATTTGATGGAAATGTAAACCTCACCATTTCCTATTAGTTTTCTTTGACTGTAGAGACACAAATAGAAACTTGGATACCACAGAGATTTGTGTGTTAGGATAGATACTTATGGACCATGGTATAATTATCAGTATGCATGTATTTTCAATAATAAAAGTATTTTACATGGGATGCCTGAGGGGCATATATGAGTTTGTGAGGGATGGAGGTCATAATAAAAATACAAGAACTAAATTTGATTTCTAATTTATTCACACAGGTATTATTTACAGCATTAAATTATTTGCCCCTACTATTACTCTTTCTATTCATGTCTATTTCAACTCTAATTAATGTCCTTCTTAATTGTTCCTGTTTGGTTACAGCCAATTAACTCATACTCATCATTAACACATGTTTAGTCTCTCTGTTGCCATCATTTGTAATGTCTTTCACTCGTACATCTATTCCAATAGTCCAGCCTGCCAGCCGCACTCTTCACTGCTTGATACTCGCAGTCACAGATTTCCCTTCCCGCTGGTCACTTCTCTCGCTGCTCGTCTTCTGTCGCTCGGAACTCAGCCACTTATTCACTCAACTACTCGGCTCGGAGGCCTGTCACCCTTTTATATAGTTCACCCTGACCATCTGGAAGGTTCAACGCACCCCGAGTCACACTGAGAGAACGAGGTAAGTAATCCAGAGCATTCTTCAGATAAACGCAGAAATCGGTACAACCAGGGTCAGCAGTGCATGCCGCGAAAATAATTATCGTGTCTGCTCGCTTTCTGTAACGGATACGTGGCCACCGGCCTATCGCTCTCCTGTTCATTCAAAACAATCCTTTGCGTGCTACCACCGCTATCATATAATTGCTGTCCTTCACTACCACTCGCTCGCACGGGATGCGAANATTGTACCAAACTATCAGAGTGATGATAAAATCAAAGGATCCGAGATGTTTGTCTAGAGGTTTGGCTTCAGAAGTCGCTTTAGGATCACTTATTTCTTCTTGAATTGTTTTTAATGCATCACATATTTCGACAAACTGGTAACTGACTGCTCTTAGACTGTTTAGCGTACACTTCCACCTTGTATCACTGATTTGTTTAACTGTGAGGTAGACATCACTGTCCTGAAGTATTTTCCATCTCTTTGTTGCCTAGTAGTTGAGCTCATTTTGAATTGGTTTTCCCAGATAACGGTCATGAATTTCATGTGACTGGATCCTGCGTAAGTGCTCGGCCATCACAATGTCATATTTTCCAAGCAGTTCTAAAAGACCTAAAACGTTCCTGTTATTTTTCACGCACATTTTTCAAGTGCCAAATTATGTTCTGACAACAGTAGTGTCACTGAAACTAGATGTTCTATAACCTCCTTCCAGTGTTTAGATTCCTTTTCAAGTTTGCTATCAATTCCAGTGTTATCACTGCATTGTACAATTTACTGTAGCAAATAAGGTACTTAAAGTACTTATTCCATGTGCTTCCAATTGTTGATCTCGTGTTGATCTACCTGCGAACGAAAATCCCTGAATAACTTGCAGCAGAAACAGAAAACACAATTTGCCGTGTCCGAATACTGCAGCCATGAGCGGTAAGAAGTTTCATTGTTAGCCAATTTTCTTGTTCAATGATAAAAAAAGAAATTGAGATTTCATTCAATGTTACTGTTGGGATCTTTAAAATCAACTGGAAGTCTTGAATCTGGACCTATTATCATACACAGATCCAGCTTGATTATCTAGTCTCTANTTGTACAATTTACTGTAGCAAATAAGGTACTTAAAGTACTTATTCCATGTGCTTCCAATTGTTGATCTCGTGTTGGTCTACCTGCGAACGAAAATCCCTGAATAACTTGCAGCAGAAACAGAAAACACAATTTGCCGTGTCCGAATACTGCAGCCATGAGCGGTAAGAAGTTTCATTGTTAGCCAATTTTCTTGTTCAATGATAAAAAAAGAAATTGAGATTTCATTCAGTGTTACTGTTGGTATCTTTAAAATCAACTGGAAGTCTTGAATCTGGACCTATTATCATACACAGATCCAGCTTGATTATCTAGTCTCTANATCTTTAAAATCAACTGGAAGTCTTGAATCTGGACCTATTATCATACACAGATCCAGCTTGATTATCTAGTCTCTAATTTGAGAAGCATGATCAGGCCATTTTCCTATGCCACTTGAATCTGGTGGCATGATCACACTCACAGCTACATCTACATTTTCGTCTTTTTCTTTTTGCATTGCAGTGACTGTTGTTCTATTGCCTTCATCGCCAAGTTTCTTCTCAGACACTACTGTTTCTGTCTCTTGATACAAGAGGCTCAGGCTGCAAATTTTTGAAAGTTGTGTTAGAATTTTGACTTAATGTATTTCTCTCTCTTGATATGAAACTGAACGCTAATTCTGCCCTGGAGTTGTCTTAACTGGCCTGCCTTTTGGGCCGGCCCTGGTTATTCTGAATGTTTTGTTTTCATAGTGATGTCCTACAACATCGACATTGCACGAACGTTTTTTTTTAGCTATGTTTTGCTCCAATTTGTAATGTTGATACCAGAACTGTGCCATATGATGTACAGAAATTGTATTTGACTTAATGTTATTTTACAGTTTACTTGAATTTGGCACTTGTAGTGGCAGTAATGTTTTATGCAAATTGCAGTACAGACAGTTATTGAAATTATATGGTATTAATTTTTTGGGTTAGGGGAGAGGTTTGGGTGGTTGTTAACAAATATGTCTCGAGAGCTGATGAGTGAGAAATGAGGTGGATATGGATCAGCACCATTGGGCCAGGGAGGTGGGGGGAGAAATGGGAGATCCCAGAGAGAGCCCGCTGACCAGCATGATACCCACGCGATAATCTGGGGTATAAAACGTGGTTCACCTTGGTGGAAGGCGAACACTCTGCTACTACACAAAACATTGCACCATTCCCATTTTGGGATTATCAAAGTAACATACAGATACTGTCGCTTGACGAGCAGCTCAATTCTGCGGTCATAGCAGTGATGACTTGGGTAGTTCTGCTTTCTCCTATTCGTCCTTCAACCGCATCTAGTTGGACATTCCAATACAATTTATAATATTGGTATTGGCCACCAACTCGAGCAGAATGGCTGAAGTATTCACATTATTAACAGTTGGTATTGTATTCTTCAGTAGAACTCCTCCACTCTACAGTACTTATATGTAGCAGAAAACTGATAAGATCAGATGAGTAGTGCCTTTTCAAAACAACTTACTTCTGTTTTTGATAAATGTTACATATTTAATTGAAATCTGCTTTGGAAGCTCATATGCACTGGCTCCGTGAATACTTAGTCAAATCAACGTATTTCCCGATGAAAATTACGATTGAAAAATTGTGTTCAGCACATGCTTATTTCCAGGAATATTCATGATCCACAACAAAATGCTATATTTCCTATTACAATGTCAAATACATTGTGGTTAATGCAGNTTCCAGGAATATTCATGATCCACAACAAAATGCTATATTTCCTATTACAATGTCAAATACATTGTGGTTAATGCAGTTTAAAATGTATTACCATATCTGAACAATCGAACGCCCATGAAATTGCTTGTTCAATCGACACCGCTCCTGTGGTGCAAGTCACAACGTAACCTCAAACAGAACTATTTTGTGATGGATGTGGCAGACACATCCTTCCTACTTTAATGCAGGGTTGTTTTCCAAGTCACCAGGTCATATTGAGGAAATAAGTCTTCTTCCCTGTCCGCAGACACAGTGTNTAATGCAGGGTTGTTTTCCAAGTCACCAGGTCATATTGAGGAAATAAGTCTTCTTCCCTGTCCGCAGACACAGTGTCTTGCCCCCGACAGAGTATTTGGCCGATTGAAAAAGACTTCAGATGGCAACCAGTTACTACGCAGCAAAAAGAGTATCGTGAGATTATCAGAAAACAGAGATGTCAAATATCTGGGCGAGGATTGGAAATTGAAAAACATTAAACGTTTGCAACACACCTTCAAGAGGCTAGATGGCATTTAGTGTGGGAAACCCATAGAAATACGTAAAATTATCGGAAGCAACGGCAAGCCTAGGAGGTACGCTGTAAAAGGTTTCAGTATTACAGATTTGAGGATAAAGGTTATTAAAAAAAAAAAAAGGAAAATGAATTCCGATGGACAAAGATGATCTACAGATTGTGCATCGTGCACTTAACATGAATACAAAGAAGGATGTAAACAAATTTCTTTCTAAGTAATTTGGTGATGACTGGGATAAGCTGGAAGAACTTGCTTGGTATAAAGCGATTATTGCTGGGCCAACAGGAGAAGTGCCTAATGTTCAGCCTGACACAGGTGAGGGGTGTCAATGAGCACAGAAGACGACGTTGGAGAAATGTGGATTTAAGACGTTAATGTTGTATTTTGTGCAGAAGTTTGTATTAGTTTCTTTATTAACTACTTGGTAAAGTTAGTATGTTGTGTAAATACTAAACTGTGTAATTGTCTTTTATGCNTATTAGTTTCTTTATTAACTACTTGGTAAAGTTAGTATGTTGTGTAAATACTAAACTGTGTAATTGTCTTTTATGTACCCTACAACAGTCACATTTCCAAATAGTCCACATCAAAACGCCTTATTTCCGTAGCGTTCGTGACAAACAAGCCTATTTTCTATGACGCGTGACAGAGGCTTATTTCCAAACTTCCATAATTTTTTTTCGTCTCTTTCAGTTAACATTAACAATTAATAAACACAATGTAGAATATATGGACATGTGGGAGAAAAAGTACCTCCACTGGTCAGCCTACAATTAGTATTTCGTAGTTGCTGAAAAACCCGTTAAGGTGGAAATAGGCCTGTTTGAAACGACNTATTAGTTTCTTTATTAACTACTTGGTAAAGTTAGTATGTTGTGTAAATACTAAACTGTGTAATTGTCTTTTATGCACCCTACAACAGTCACATTTCCAAATAGTCCACATCAAAACGCCTTATTTCCGTAGCGTTCGTGACAAACAAGCCTATTTTCTATGACGCGTGACAGAGGCTTATTTCCAAACTTCCATAATTTTTTTTCGTCTCTTTCAGTTAACATAACAATTAATAAACACAATGTAGAATATATGGACATGTGGGAGAAAAAGTACCTCTACTGGTCAGCCTACAATTAGTATTTCGTAGTTGCTGAAAAACCCGTTAAGGTGGAAATAGGCCTGTTTGAAACGACACTGCTTGGATAGACTTGACCAAAGTTAAGCCTAAATACAACAAAAAAAATTTAATTTCACACTTTTTTCAATAGAACATTAAAATTGTACCTAACTAAACATTAGTGAAAAAAAAAATGTTTTGTAGGATTTTTGAATGAACCACGGATTTTTGGGTGAAATCGCTGTAGTCTGGCTTAATGATTCACATGGAAATCTTAGTCATTGTTTCATGCGTGAAAAATTCTAAAAATTTATTTCAAACTTCTAAATATGACCAGTGTTTCTTCCAGACATATCTCAAGTAGGGCTTTGTTTCTCGCCTCTGCGAATACACTCTTTTATTTTCCCCCTTCACTATGAGAGATTTTACCAGATCAGTTTACAAATTTTTCAAAAAGAACTTGAGTTAACTGTGAGAATCAATGTTTTTGACGAAAACTTGCCATTGTCAAGTTCTTAAATTATTTTCAGTTTCTTCCAGCGTGTGTTGTTCTCCAAGGGGAGCACTACTACAGTAACTTAATTCAGTAGTTACTCTATATAAGTAAAATAGTGAATTTTTTTTCATTGATTTATTATGCATGAACATTCCAAATACTCCTCATACACCGCTAATTTCCGGGTGGGATTGTTATGGCCATCTCACACGCAGATAAAACTTACATCCCCAACAATATCCTCAATTATGGGGTGCAGTGATTCAGTGGGTAGATTACCCAAAATTGTGGCAGTGAAGCAGTCTGTAGTAAAATAAAACACCATTTGTAGCATAGATTCTGTACTTACTGCAATAACTCTCCTGGGAGGCACTTCCCAACAGCTACGGTGCGTTGGCAACCTATGTGGTATAAAAACTGCACGCGGCCGATAGACAGGTTAGATGTTGAATACGGTCCCTGTGCTTTTGAGTTGGCGGGACATGGGGGGCGGGGGGGTGGTGCCTCCGGGTGATGAAAGTTAATTTAAGGTTCCATATTAAAAACTATTATTGAAGCTACTTGGTGATTGGTGCAAAAACGGTGAAGGCCAAGAGGCACGCGACGCGTGACCACCCCCGGCAGCCCTAGAAGACTAACTGAAGAAAATGGTGGAGTCCCGCCAAGAGCTCAGCTCAGAAGCGCATGAGAAACAAGAAAATACAAAATGCTAATAAGAAAAGAAACAATTTCACTAATATAACATAACCCTCAATTTCCATTCATATAAGCACTTAATTGATTTACATAAACAAATTGTTGAAAAATGAAAAATATATTGGCACTACATTCACTGTGCAACGTAATTTAGAAATGCTTTGGAGCTGTCTTTCCCAGATTGTTGCTTTATTCATTGGGTTAGAAACACAATTAACACTGCAATAAAGAATTTGCAAAATAATTGCACTCGCAGATCTTTAAGATAGTAAAGTGGCATCGGGTGGCTCGAGCTGGGCGAGTCTTTCACCCCAGGAGGGGTGTGGGTAGCCATGCCTGAATGGCTATAAAACAATGAAAACTCTTTACCAATATTCTTTAGGTCAGATTTGAAAGTGATCAGATATTAGGAAAAATTGCGTTGATGTTGGACCACACTCACACTGCTCGCACATGCACACACGGGGATGTAACACGTGTAGAGGGGACGCACAAAGGGGGTTGCTGGAACTCCGGAGCAGTCGTGGCCCCCTCGCTGCATTAATTTTCGTGGTGGCAACTTTGCTGGGGGGTTTGTTTGGTGATAGTGGTCGGCCCAAATTAGTATACCCTCAAAAGTTGCCTCTCGAAGACATTAACGTGGGACGGTCACCTGACTCCGGCAGTGCCTCGGACGTCGTGCAGGTAGGGTGCACTCCTGGTACACCGCGTCGAGGCAGGAGTCGTGGAGGTGTAACCGCCACGTTCGGGCCAACTCCCCTCCCCCCCAGTAGAAGGCACGTCGCAGCTGCTCAGGTGTAGCGGGACGAATGGACTAAGGGAGGAGGGACGTGGCACGCGNCCCCAGTAGAAGGCACGTCGCAGCTGCTCAGGTGTAGCGGGACGAATGGACTAAGGGAGGAGGGACGTGGCACGCGTCAATATTTCATCTCGACACACGCAGACTTTAAACCATTTGGCTACGAGGCACTATATCTTAGACTTACAATAGTTTCTACAACTTAAACCCTACTACTGGTGGATCATCAATGGAGGACTCGGGAACTAAAAATTACCTGTTGCATCAGCCACAACCAGAAATCTCCCATATCTATCCTTTAGTAGCAGACAGCTGCATGGCAACACAATTACACTCAAGTGAATAATTTAAAATAATCAGAAATGCATTAAAAANGGGAACTAAAAATTACCTGTTGCATCAGCCACAACCAGAAATCTCCCATATCTATCCTTTAGTAGCAGACAGCTGCATGGCAACACAATTACACTCAAGTGAATAATTTAAAATAATCANTCCCATATCTATCCTTTAGTAGCAGACAGCTGCATGGCAACACAATTACACTCAAGTGAATAATTTAAAATAATCAGAAATGCATTAAAAAAAGGTCGTTATAAAATTTGTTTCCATTCCAGATATGTTGATAAAATATTAAGAAAATATAAGCTCAGTCAGATAAGTTGACAACTTCGATTACTTTAATAACATAGTTGGCTCTGTACAAAGCGGTATACCTACTGTCCCAGTTATAATACACCTGGCGCCAACGGGGAGCCAGTTCAAAACCTGGTGGGTTTGCGAAGCTGTTTCCTCGCACATGTATATAGTCTATTGGAGATTTCCTCACACTTTTCAAATCAAACCCAAGTATAAAGTAAATATGTCTTGTATCACAAGCTTTTACCCGTTTGTTAACATGCAAGTACCCAATTTTTAGTTAATTTGAACTTTTACTTATATAATTTCTATNTCCCATATCTATCCTTTAGTAGCAGACAGCTGCATGGCAACACAATTACACTCAAGTGAATAATTTAAAATAATCGGAAATGCATTAAAAAAAGGTCGTTATAAAATTTGTTTCCATTCCAGATATGTTGATAAAATATGAAGAAAATATAAGCTCAGTCAGATAAGTTGACAACTTCAATTACTTTAATAACATTGCTGGCTGTGCACAAAGCGGTATACCTACTGTCCCAGTTATAATACACCTGGCGCCAACGGGGAGCTAGTTCTAAACCTGGTGGGTTTGCGAAGCTGTTTCCTCGCACATGTATATAGTCTATTGGAGATTTCCTCACACTTTTCGAATCAAACCCAAGTATAAAGTAAATATGTCAAGCTTTTACCCGTTTGTTAACATGCAAGTACCCAATTTTTAGTTAATTTGAACTTTTACTTATATAATTTCTATNCAAGCTTTTACCCGTTTGTTAACATGCAAGTACCCAATTTTTAGTTAATTTGAACTTTTACTTATATAATTTCTATAAATGAAAATTTTTCATTTATAGTTAATACGAATAAAAAAAGTGAGAAAATAGGTGTGTTGGCAATGCCTAGTAAGAAATGGTTCTTGTGTAAAATGTTATTACATTGAGTGCGCAAGGATACGGTGCATTGTCCATCTGGTGTAAGTTTAGTTGAGCTTTGTTTGCACGAGTCGGAGGAATATCCCGGATGTAGAACTTAAGTAAGGCTTCAGGAAAGTTGGAAGTAACCGTGAATGGACCATAGCAGTCTACATACCTACAAAAAATTGAAAATAAATATTATAAAAAGTACAATACATAAAAACCAGCTTTAGATTAGGTGTTGTAAATTAAACGTGAAGGTTAAGAACCGTAACTAATATTGGAATTGGTCGTATAGTATAATTCCTCACATTACAATTTTAAGTAAGCCTGCACTATTAAATAAATTTTGGTTAGTTTCTTTTTGAAACATTTCATTCCATAGTGCATTGAAATATACAGTATGTAGGTGTGCACAGGGTTTGTATGTTTTTAATGATTAATTATCTGTATTGTATTATGGGGAGCAAACAAATGAGCTATTCATAGTTGGTTGTGCCTCTAGTAGAGGCGACGGTAGAAACTGAGTGGCAGAGAATGACAGGCAGGCATGTTATAGAAAATGGTACAATGACGTCGCTGGGAGAAACTTCTACTAGAATTTCCGAAGTGTTTCAGAAAATATAATTTTTGTCTATCTTCCAAAAGTGTACATTAAGGTAGAAATTTAAATGAGACTAAGCACATATTAGATATTAAAGAAATATTAGGCCGTGAAATACATGACAAGTGCTAGAGAGATTTGGGTGTTCACAAGCCCCATTATAACGTCAGGGCTCAGGTAATTAAAGTATTTTTATACGGTTTTGCGCCAAATAAAGTAACCACATTTTAATACGACACTTGTTAAAATCTGTATATTTATTTTGAATTCTCAGAACAAGTATTGCGTTATTTAAAGTGGAAATCGGGTTGTGAAACGGACCATCCTGAGTGTGTGTGTGTGTGTGTGTGTGTGTGTGTGTATATATATATATATAAATTAATGGTTGAAATATTAACATTGTAACAGGCAACCGTAATTGCAAAGCATGCCAGTCAGTGTCGCAAATATGTAGTTATACTCAGTTTCTATATTAATTGCTATAGGCAAACTTCAGTGACTGCCGTAGTACAACAATGGGGAAAACCAAAGTGTGCTCATGAAAATCTGTATTCGGAGGGAGTGAGTGTTGAAGACATGGTGAAATCAGTGTTTGCATTAGTTGCAGAAAATAAGACACCCTTAAACAAAATTACGTTGTGTGAACGAATAAAACACCCTTGGACAAAATTACGTTGTGTGAACGAATAAAACACCCTTGGACAAAATTACGTTGTGTGAACGAATAAAACACCCTTAGACAAAATTACGTTGTGTGAACAAATAAAACACTTTGACTTAACATTTATTAGTACTATGTTGAAAGCGGAATGCAAGAGGGAAAATTTTGTAATAGCAGATTCAATTTTATTAAAAGGGAAAGATGGTACGGTTGAAAAAAAAAAAAAGCATAAGTGAATACTTGATAGAATGCTTTTGTTAATTACAAAATCAGAATGGTTACAAAGTGCATATGTACAATTTTAAGTGTCCGGTATTAAGTGGCCACTTACTACATTGAATTACATTCATTCCATATGCTACCTGCAGAGATGTAACAATTTTATAACATTAATGTGAAAATAACACAACAGAAATATAAATTTTCTGTTGAGGTAAGAAGTAAGGATTGGTGTTTTGTATTGTCCGACCAAAAAATAATGCAAATGGGAGTCCATGTTTTTCTGTCGACTGTTGCACGCTTCACTGCCACAACCAAGCTCCCTTCTGAAACTATGGTGCTTATTAGTACGAAACCTAAAAAATTTACTAACTGAAGGACTGTTTTACCTGTTGCTGCACCCCACAACACAACAGTATTGACTGCTATTTTGTTGCTCTTTGTAGAGGTTTAATAAACACTGTAAAGTCGTATTTACATATCAAGCTCCCTGCACGCATCCCACCAAATGGTTACGAAGCCTGTCGCAAGAGCGCAGCACGCACCATTTGCTCATTTCCTGTAGTAATTCTGTGTATTGTGAGAATTTCTCAGTTGGTTCACACACCTTTAATTTTGGTTATTGTTTTCATTATGCTCATGTTATTGTAGCATAGTGTAAATCCAGTGTTTTTGTTTCGTTTGCACCTGGTACAAAATTGGTTTCTTACGCAGTACGTAACATATAGGCTATAGATAGTTTTCTGTGAGCATTGTTGAAATTAAGGGGAGAGCTTTTGGGATATTTATCATATGCAAAAGTAGCTTGCTCATGAACTTCTGTGCTGTAATTTTGAATATTTTCATTTTTCCTCCCACTTTACAAAATATATTGCTTTTGAGAACAGTGAATAAATAAATAAAATGGGTAAATGTAATTGTATGTGCAGACATTGTTCCGCAAAGTGATTAGCAGTGATATGGTGTTTCGAAGTGCAAAACTATTTTTAATAATAATTCATGAATTGCAAAAATTATTTACTTAAGACGAAGAGAAATTGTTAACTGCATAGTTTGAAATGTCTTGGATTTTGAACAGTTTTGGCGTGGGTTGCTGGCGAGACAGTAAGATGTCTCAGGAGGCCGCAGAGGAGAAGTATGGGGACCAAACATCTGTGCAGTTTCAGCAAACAACTCGTCCAGAGTCGAGTCGAACAGGTGGGTATTTTGTTAGTGTTGATGAATTTTTCTCAGTAGTACATAGTTAATACACAGCATTGTTGGTCAACTAATGGTATCGTAACATGTGCATAAAAAATTTTTTTTGTAGTTGTTTGTATTTTTAAAATTCAAATAATGAAATTTACTTAATTATTTTAAAGGGTCTTGGTGAATTCAGTTTACTTCCGTACAATCTGTGGTGGTGAGAGCCACGAAGATCCATCAAATTTGGAAATGTACACCGAAAAGCTAACAGATGCCGGAAATGTTGGATTTCGTAGCACTGTCTGATTTTATAAAATTTAGTAAAAGTTTAAAATCACCCTTTTTGAAAATAAGGGAGAATCACTAAGACATGCTAAGAGTATAATTTTTGTAAAATTTGTTTCTTCCGAAGCATTTGTGATGTGGTCCCTCACCACCTGTTCACACGGTGAACCTAGGAAGTGCTGGTGTTAAGTGCACAACTGAAATGTAGTAGAGTAAAATGCAGTCTTTGTACTTTGCACTGGGAAATAAGTAATGTGATATTCTTNGGTCTTGGTGAATTCAGTTTACTTCCGTACAATCTGTGGTGGTGAGAGCCACGAAGATCCATCAAATTTGGAAATATACACCGAAAAGCTAACAGATGTCGGAAATGTTGGATTTCAAAGCACTGTCTGATTTTATAAAATTTAGTGGAAGTTTAAAATCACCTTTTTTGAAAATAAGGGAGAATCACTTAGACATGCTAAGAGTATAATTTTTGTAAAATTTGTTTCTTCCGAAGCATTTGTGATGTGGTCCCTCACCACCTGTTCACACGGTGAACCTAGGAAGTGCTGGTGTTGTGCACAACTGAAATGTAGTAGAGTAAAATGCAGTCTTTGTACTTTGCACTGGGAAATAAGTAATGTGATATTCTTNGTGCACAACTGAAATGTAGTAGAGTAAAATGCAGTCTTTGTACTTTGCACTGGGAAATAAGTAATGTGATATTCTTTGTGCACTATTACAATTGGACAGACCATGTGAAAATCCACATTGTTTCGGGAAACTCATTCAAACCTTGGGGATAGTCTCGTCATAGGTATTACATGAACTTTTAGGGAAGACTTTAAATGTTTAATTTCATGAATATGGTAAAATTGAATGTTCTAGCAAATTTGTTGACTTGACAAAATACAGGTTGTGTTTCAGTAGAGTTCATTCACAAATTTAACAGACTAAACTTTCCTTTAATTTGAGCATAAAATTATTAAACATAGTTAAGTGTAAAAACTAAAGTGTGACGTGTAGTTTCACTATTTATTTTTTACTACCACTACATATCATCACTTGCGCGTCACGTACCCCAGAAAAGTTACAAACCCCGACCGGCCGCCACCAAGGCCAGCATTCCGCCTACCGAGACACGGCGGACACCCGAGAGCGGAACGCACTTCAAGAAAGATAGTAGTATAAATTGCCCCTGCCTAACAGGATCCTGTGAGAAGGGAGACTAGTTCGGCAATGCAGGTGACTTGCCCCTAGGCGAGCGGCGGATACTGCCCGCGCACAAGGAAACTATCCCGTTTCCAGCCTTCCCCAAGAAATTGCATCCGGTGCCGCACTGTCCATGAAGGGATGAGCCACCCCGCCGGAGTCGCCCGATGGCCGAAGAAATCCGAGAGACACCCTGGCCAGGTGTAAGTATAAAAGGCTCTGCACCGCTGCAGAATGGCAGTTGATACCAGCAACTCACCTTAGCACCGGTCGTGCTAAGGNAGGGTCCAAATTATTCTAACGACTACCTAATTTGTTGCTCTAGCTCTTCAAGCACTCGTGGCAGGCTCTTAAAGCAGACAGGCTCCTTCACCTGTCTTTTGTTTCTTTCACCTCCCGTAAGTTAATCGGCGTATTGATTCAAAGCAGGAGAGTACAGGTCGTGTTATATTCTGGATGGAATAAAACACGTCTACACTCTAACCGCCGTGTGTTCCTTCTTGAGTGAACTGTACGTAATCCTTCCCAGNTGGATGGAATAAAACACGTCTACACTCTAACCGCCGTGTGTTCCTTCTTGAGTGAACTGTACGTAATCCTTCCCAGTAAGTATCACCCCGCAAAGGAGCGGCAGGGAACCGCAGTTTGTGAACCGATATTCAAAATCTAGATTAGGACTGCGGCCTCTCCCCTATCCGAAACACAACACATTAGACGGCCACCCATATTGTGGACAGGGTATGCAAAGGTACCCGGAGCGCATGTATGGTAGAGCCCCGACCACTACCAAGAGACATGACGAAGAGGCTAGATCCCCCTTGTCAGTTAACTCACTCTATTCACTGTGTATAGGCCTGCTGGAAGGAGTGCCAGGCCTGACAAGGAGGGATCTACCTCTTCTGGGTTACACATAGCTAGGGATATCGTTGCCTACAAAGCGTGAACTGGTAGCACCTTTTCCTTGTGCATGCCGTTCACTCGCAGAAGGGGAAGTAAGTGGAGCGACAGGAGGACAGCTTCTTTCCTCGCCGAGAAATGGACACTGCTTAACAAACCTTCTCCAGCCTTCAGCTGCTTAACCCTCCCCCTCCCCTCCCCCGGGAACGAGCTCACACCGCCAGTCAGCTGTTGATACATCACCTTACAGTCTTCCCCATTAATTTGTCTGGTCCCTTCGTGAAGACCCCTGGAGCTGCTCACTCAGTCGTCCAGTACCTCCGCCTGGGCCTGCCTCTGGTGCTGGGCATTGAATCTGCCGACACAGCCAGACACCAACAGCGAGCCAGATGCCTGCCTGACCGCTGGAGCTACCCAGTAAACTCCGCCACCGCCAACCAGCCTGGTCAGGAGACAGAACCCTGGACCTTCACTGACGAGTGCTCGGCCCACACCAAGGTACGTCACGAGATAAGTCAGCGGCCCTGCCAACGTCAAACAGCAGAAAGCTTAGTCTAGCACAGCTATACTTTGTACCATGCAGGCGGCCTACCTGCCCTACCTTATTCAAGGGAACAGTCTAAGCCAAGCGCCAGATCCTGCCTCATTAGGGTCTGCACCCCGAGCCTGTGTGTCTGACCTGACACAGAACAAAAACCTAGTAGACGCAGGCGCGTTCCAGCTCTTCAGGCCGTCACGCGTCAAAACATATGCATTTNGACACAGAACAAAAACCTAGTAGACGCAGGCGCGTTCCAGCTCTTCAGGCCGTCACGCGTCAAAACATATGCATTTATTTTGATTGACCATCCCTAATTTGTTTGTATAATCTTTGTGACCTTTTATGGTTAAAGTAATTTAAAAAATCANTTATTTTGATTGACCATCCCTAATTTGTTTGTATAATCTTTGTGACCTTTTATGGTTAAAGTAATTTAAAAAATCACAATATTACATTAAGAGAGTGAAAAAACTTGGAATATAAGAAGGGGTACCAGTCTAAGTACTTCCTGTGAATTATTGCCTGTGAAAATGGTTTTTGATTTTGTTGTAAAAAATGACGAATGAAAAATAAGAGAACATTTTTAAACAAGAGCTATGACATGAAATAACTCGGCAATTATCTCAATCCGTTGAGAATGTTGCAGATGTTTGGAATGTCCTTGAACTGCCCTACGAGGTACTACCCTCTGAACACTTGGCCCAGATGTTAGCCACGCAACAACAGTGCCCAGACACCTAATACCACCTAGCGGAAAATAAAACAAGGCAACGGAGAATGGTGGCAAGTGGAAGGAGCGCGTGGAAACCAGGCCATGCGGACCGGAAGCACCAAGGCATCTCTACGTGACCAAAGACACACGTCAACAGGAGTTGTCATGCACATGCCAACCAGTGTACAGGTAATCCTGGAGCACTGCAAACAATAAGAAACGTGCAAGCTCATTTTCACTGGCCAGGGGCCATACAGGATGTGCGCAGGTACATACACGAGTGTGCGACATGTAACCACTTCAAAAGCTGCCGCGTAGATGGAGTGATGCAACAACAGCCGCAAGTGCCAAACAAACCATTCGAAACAATCTCATTAGACTTGATGGGCCCTTACCACCACACAACAGCCAGAAAATGCTTCATTTTAGTTGTAAGCAACTCGTTTTCCAGGTGGACAGAAGCCTACCCAGTTTCCAGTGCACTTAACATCGCATGTGTACTGATGACCAAATTCTACCCCCGTTGGGGTTACCCCAGAACACTACTCACGGACAACAGTACACAGTTCACAGGGAGACAGTGGCATGACCTGTATACTAAGCGGAGGGTAGCGCACCATACCATGGCCGTTTACCACTCGCGGGCCAACCCGATGGAGCGTTGAAACCAGGACTGCGGGTTGGCTGTCAATCTACCGGCCCACCAACCCACATTTCCCGTCAGTAGTGTCTCTTGTTAGTATTCTAGCATAAAAACCCAGGTAAAAAATGTTCTTAAAAATATTTAACATGAACTGTTTTAAGTAATACAGGTTTCAGGATGCTAAAAAATTTAAATGTTTTAGTTTTGTCTTTATATCAAGATTGAGTGAACGTTTTTTTTCCCCTCTTTTAATAGGGAATACAGAGTCAGCTGTAGAGTCCGGGAGGAGGGTGCATTGGCAGCACAGTATAAGCGTTATATCGGAAAGCTGGAAGCACTGCCCGGACACACCATGTCACACCTTACAGGCACAGAAGCAGTCGTGCATGTTGACTGCATTTGTGCTACTTGGTGCAGGTCTGTTGTTGCTGCTTATTGTGGCTGTCGCATATAGTTCTTCAGGTAAGTGTCATTCTTGGAAGGTAGATGTGTGTGTGTGTGTGCACGCAGGTGTCGGTGAGCACAGAGAAACTACGTAGAGAGGCGACGCTACCATGTATTGTGTCTAGTTCTCGTGAGCGACAAATTTAAAAACATGTCGCACGTACATTTATCAACATAACATTCATCTAAGTACATTGGTACAATGAAATGCTTTAAATTCAGGTATTAGCTACATTGATAACTTTGTCTAGGTGACTTGGTTTTAAGTTTTTTCCCGTACCGTTCTTTTAGTTAAAAAATAGTGCATATACATTATTTTGGTGGTTGACTTCAGAAACTTTCTACAATTAGGCATCGATTACTGGCGACTCCTAATTTTCTCAAACTACTTTGAATTTTAAAGCCTTTCTAACTAACCAAGTCGAAAATCAATGATCTTGGTAAACATAACAGCAGTCTAGGCACAAAGCATCAAGTGGAACAATGCAGCAACTGTGAAACGATCGAGTGAAGTCACTAAATTGTTGTTGTGTAATTTGCTGTATATTCATACTTAAATTATTTTTCAAACCACACTGCAATAATAAATTGAGCAAAGGTGTTTCGGTTGTTCCAATTTTATAATTTTTTTAACATGAATAATTTTCATTGTATTTTCGATATTGGTAACGTTACTGTTACTGAGAGAACAGTTGTTCGAAAGGGCCTGGAGTGTTGGCCCCCTGTTGGTGAGCATGTGTTGCACAGTCATGCATCGACAGTGTTTTTTGTGTCACATGATAGAATCATATTTCAAATGAACTGAGAAGATTTTGTAATAGATGTTTCTGTTATAAGAGATTTGCTAGTGTTCTCATTATCATGGAGCACTATGGCAAAGAATTCACTATAGTGTGATGCTTCTTTTTGTTTATAGTGTTCCCATAAGTTTTGTTGATGGGTGTGAAGGGTATAGATGACGACTTTCANATGGGTGTGAAGGGTATAGATGACGACTTTCAACTGGCAGTGTGCAGATATTTGCAGTTGTAATCATCTGCTGTGCATTTTAAAGCATGTTATGCATTCATGAATGTATACTTTTATTTCTCTAACCTACCCTAAAACTAGTGTGTTAGAGGTCCAAGTTATGGGTGGAAGTTAAGTGTGATTTAAGTGCCTAATCATGTAGGAAACATTCTAACTACAGAGCACATGCATTGCGTCATAGTGGGATTGGGTAAATATGGCTGTGATTGTGGCCATATGCGCTGCTCATGATTACTGGCTAACCCATATTAAGAAGGGAGAGGATTTACTAGTATAGACACCACAAAAACCCCACAAGAAAAAATAATGGCGAACATGGGTGTAATTTACAAAGTAGATAATTTTTCTACTAGAACGAGGATGGAAAACAATCTTTATGGGTGGAAAAAGATAATCTTTACTAAAAGGTGCCTGAAACACTAGAAAAAAGAGAAATATTGGTAAGGGAGTGGTATCTTTGTTTTGTTGTTTGTGCTTGTGTTTTATTCATAACAAAGTGGGAGATACCAAACCCCTGATGAAGGGGGAAGTGCNGGTGCCTGAAACACTAGAAAAAAGAGAAATATTGGTAAGGGAGTGGTATCTTTGTTTTGTTGTTTGTGCTTGTGTTGTTTTATTCATAACAAAGTGGGTGATACCAAACCCCTGATGGAGGGGGAAGTTCACAATTGTGAATGCCCCTTCCCAAGTCCGCAGTAGACATTTTCCTGCACGTTGTGTATTTTCCTGCACATATTGTGTATTTTCATGCACGTTGTGCAATTTTTTGGGAGTGCTGTACGTAGATTTTTTGCAGGTGCTGTACGTAGATTTTTTGCACGTGCTGTACGTAAATTTTTTGCACGTACTGTATAAATTTTTTGCGGGTGCTGTGCGTAAAATTTTTTGCATCGCGGAGATTTCCTACACGTACCTTGCTGCACTCATTGAGCAGAAAAAATTAAGGTATAGACCTACTCCGACACAACTACAAATGCATACACCTATAAACACCATCTTATGTCTCACAAAGTGCTAGTCGGATCTTCAAAATAATNATGTCTCACAAAGTGCTAGTTGGATTTTCAAAATAATTGAGTTGCTGAACTTGCAGCTTCATAACATGTTATGCTATCGGGAGAAATGGGTGCATTTCGATTTGAAAAACCAAAGCTGATATTGATATCTCAGCAAGTACTTAATTACATCTTCGAACAGACATACAGAGTATCATATGAACTTTGTTGTGCTATTTACGAATTTGAAATCAAAGTTTTGGTACCTTCAGCGGCTCTGATGATATTTGGGGTGAACATCTTAGCTGAATAATTCTGTATAGTGGTAGGTAGTGCTGTGCATCATGTGTATATGAGAGTATGTTACAAACCGAGATGTGTTTAAGCAAGAAAAAACAAGCATAAAAGATAAATGCAACTTTTGGCTTGCAGTGATTATTAAGGGATATGTGCCCTCCAAAAATTGTGTTTTAAATTCATTTTGTTACACGTACTACTTGTGGTGAAGCAACAAATCGGCAAATGATGTTTTGTATAATGGATATCTTATACCCCTGAAGATGTGGTTGATGTTATCATCCCCCTTTGGTAGGGAAATGGGGGTTGGCACCCTCTGATTGCATGAAACTAGTTAACAGTAAGCTGTATGTGATTTAAGATGACTTGTGTATCAGCACTTCTACATCAACAGAAAAGGTCTTGTCGCAACACTTTCGGGTGAACTGTTCTCAAGAAAACAATGTGGAACTTATTCAAAAGAGAAAGCTAGAGGCCTGACAGGTAGGCAGGAGACAGTGACTGAATGATACACTAGTAAGAAACTGATAACCCACGCTGTATTTTGACTGTAAAAAGCATCATGTGCTGTTGTAATCTCGAGTCTGTGCACTTGTGAGATAGTGGATGACCGGTGCACCCCAAGACTGGGTTTTTATCACAGCAGTACATGAAGAAGCACATTAATGCTGTGAATGTAACATGCGCTTTGCTAGCGGTTGATTAAAATACAGTATAAGGGTAATCTTACAATGATTGCAACTGATAGAGGCTTACAACATAATCACAACAGGTGCTGGAAGGTCAAGCCACCTTCATTAAGGCAGGCATTGCAATGCCGCAGTATGGACTGCGCCACACACTGGAACGTGTTGGCATTCGTCCGGATCACTTCGCCAGCTTACGATGCATGCTAAGAGTTCCTCTACCATGTTCACTAGCGTCTTGTAGGCAAGCTCTTCATGTGGCCTCACAGGTAGAAGTCCAGGGGTGACAGATAAGGTGAGTGAGCAGACCCTCCTCTGCTTATCCTTCTCCCTGGAAATACTTGGTCGAGGTACTCGCGAACAGCACAAGCATTATGTGGTGGAGCCCCATCGTGCTGCAGCCACTTGCAGTCCCATATCACTAGAGGTATGTCCTCTAGCAGCTTGGGTAATGTCTCTTGCATGAAGTGCTGGTACACATATCTATAAAGATGTGCGGGTAACAGGTATGGTCCTACTAAGTGTTCGTGGACTATGCCCTCTCACATGTTGACTGAAAACCTCTTTGTGGAATCTCACGACAGTGGCACGTGGATTTTCATCAGCCACATGACTGTTGTACACACCATGATGAGGAAAACAAGCTTCGTCTGTAAAGAGAACATACTTCAGAAACTCCTCTGCACACACCAGGCACAAAAATCACGTCTGGGTAAAGTCACATGGCTCTTGCAAAACTTTCCACACCGTCATGTGTGATGAACCCAACCCATGTGCTATGCCATGGGTGCTGGTTGATGGTTGATCCTCGACTCGAATAAAAACATCTTCCTCAAATTGTGGTGTATACTTTGTCACTGCACACCATAGTCCCGAAGTTTGGTAGGAGACTTCTTGTATCCCGCAAGTGCTGGACGAGCCTTGGAAAAATGGTATGTGCTGGGTGCCGTTTGTTATCGTTCGTGATAGAGCCTTGCAGCTAACCTGCCACTGCACTTAGCTTGCCATAAATCAATAGTATGTCGGTAAGCTCTGCAGGTGCGCTCCTGTCTATGATCACTAAAGCTTTGACGTTCCTGTCTGAATGCAGCCCATTTACCTAATGCTACTGTTGTATGTATATATGCGAGTGTGTGTGTGTGTCACCCCCCCCCCACCCGCAAATGATGCACACGCACATTACTGGTGGAGGCATCATATCGCAAGGGGTTTGGGCAGCAACACATTCACCAAACCACATTTGTAGCCTACTACCAATGCAAAGAGCTGCCACCCTGTAAAAATGTAAAGGATGTATTTTCACGAAAGTAAGATTACTTTAGGCCTGCAAGACCATTTGTTATTTCTTTGTGCTCATAGAATTGTCAACAGCCCAAAATATTTGGCCTGTTTCCTTTTTGATGTAACTACACACTCAATTGTCACCACACTTTCAAGGGTGTATACCACATCATCCTACGTTATTCACGAAGGGGATGCTATTGATGAACCTTACTTATGGCATAATATGTAGATTGATGTTCTAAGATACACTCATTTGTTGTTTAATTTCGTGTATTTGCAATAAACTTTTCATAAAAGGATTGTATTTTTCACATTTTTTGGCTTGGTAGTTTGGTTGAGTCGAAAGATTTGGGTGGTTCGTAACTATGAGGTCTTGAGAACCAATGACGGTGAAATAAGGTGAGAATGGAGGAGCGCTGGAATGCAAGGGCGGGAGAAACGGGAGATTCCCGAGAAAACCGGTTTACCAGCGGCATCGTCTGGCACAATTCTCACTTGCAAAAATCTGGGAGTGATCCAGCTGGGGATTGAACCCGATTCACCTTGGTGGGAGGTGAGCAGTCTAACTGGATCCTGTCTACTGTATGTTGCGTACCTGTTGGACCACTCACTTATTCTTTTGAACACAGTCTGAATTGTTTTCTCAAACGGTTCACCTGAGAGTGTTGTGAAAAGACAACCTTTTTTGTTCATTTAGACATGCTGATTCATAAGTAGTCTTAACAAATCACATACAGCTTACTGTTAGCAAGTTTCATGAAATCGGAAGGTGGCAATCCCCATTTCCCTTCTGAAGGGGGATAATTTTACCAACCACGTTTTCAGTGGTATAAGATCTCCATTATACAAAACACCATTTGCCGATTTGTTGCTTCATCGCAAATAATTTCCGATATATGTAACAAAATTAACTTAATATGCAATATTTATACGTGCAAATCTCTCTTGATAATTACTGCAAGCCATAAGTCGTGTGTGTCATATATATATATATCTCTCTATTTTCCGTGCTGAACCACATATCTCAGTTTGTAACATATTGTTATATTTGCCTCGATACAGAGCTCAAAAGGATCATTTCTCACTGATAGCTTTTTGTTTTGTTTATATCTTCAAAATTGGCTTAAAAAAAAACAGAATTTCATTTACATTTATTTACCTATACCGAATTTTCAACCAGACAATAGCCTTAAGTAAGGGTGGTTGCCCTATTTTCGCAGGTAACTTTGGAACACTGGTCGGTAATGAAAAGTTAGAGGCAAATCAATACTCATCATGGCAAAATGAAGAGAGGTTCTCTTGTCCGAACTCACTCCGGTAAACTGTTTTTGAGAAAATGCAACTCAAAATTTTGAAGGTGCAGTGTAGCCCTGCGGGGTAGGCAGCACTACTACCACCCACGCCACACATGTGGCTGAGGGGAAACAGGTGAGGATGTAATCGGTGCATGCAGGATGTAATTGGCCAATGCGTGAAAGTGAACTTGGCTGCTGGCAAGTCAGTACGTACCTGCAGCTGGTTGTGGAAGCATGCAACATTTTATGAGTGGAGCCAGCCAACATGCACCTCGTGTACAGGGCAGCAAACACAATCAAGGCAAGCAGTGAAGCTGTAATGGCTGCGCTATACAGCATGTCGTCAACCTTCCTCGGAGACATTTGCACGGCTCCGTAATGCTGGAGCACCGCGGACAAGGTGAACGGCGGCATTTGACAAGGACGTGCTTTGCCGTACAACATACTATGTAAACGTCGTGTATTCCTCCTATTTGCACTCTGTGCATGTTCTCCCTCAAATTAAACAGTTCTTACATCCACATAGCATAGCGGAGGTGGCAGATGTGTTGCATACTTTCACAGGGCTACACCACACCTCTGAAAGTTTGAGAAGTTTGAGTGGCATTTTCTTTCTCCCTTTCACTGTATATTTCTCTTCTTCACTCATTCTCTTTCTTTACTTTTATTTTTCTTGTTCGGTCTCTCATATCACTGTTTCTTTAACTCTTTCTCTAATTATATTCCCATCTTTTTCTTTCTATCATCTTTTGCTCTTATATTTCTCTCATATTTCTCTTATATTTCGCTTATATATTTCTCATCTTTCTCTTATATTACTCGCTCTCATCTTTCTCTTATATTACTCGCTCTCATCTTTCTCTTATATTACTCGCTCTCATCTTTCTCTTATATTACTCGCTCTCATATTTCTCTTATATTACTCGCTCTCATATTTCTCTTATATTACTCGCTCTCATATTTCTCTTATATTACTCGCTCTCATCTTTCTCTTATATTACTCGCTCTCATCTTTCTCTTATATTACTCGCTCTCATCTTTCTCTTATATTACTCGCTCTCATATTTCTCTTATATTACTCGCTCTCATATTTCTCTTATATTACTCGCTCTCATATTTCTCTTATATTACTCGCTCTCATCTTTCTCTTATATTACTCGCTCTCATCTTTCTCTTATATTACTCGCTCTCATCTTTCTCTTATATTACTCGCTCTCATCTTTCTCTTATATTACTCGCTCTCATCTTTCTCTTATATTACTCGCTCTCATCTTTCTCTTATATTACTCGCTCTCATCTTTCTCTTATATTACTCGCTCTCATCTTTCTCTTATATTACTCGCTCTCATCTTTCTCTTATATTACTCGCTCTCATCTTTCTCTTATATTACTCGCTCTCATCTTTCTCTTATATTACTCGCTCTCATCTTTCTCTTATATTACTCGCTCTCATCTTTCTCTTATATTACTCGCTCTCATCTTTCTCTTATATTACTCGCTCTCATCTTTCTCTTATATTACTCGCTCTCATCTTTCTCTTATATNTCCCTCTCGTCGTCTTTCTTTCTTCCTCCCTCCCTCCCTCTCGTCTTCTTGCTCCCTCCCCCTCATCTTTCTCCCTCCCTCGTCTTCTTTCTCTCTCCTCCCTCTCTAGTTGTCTTTCGCTTGCTCCCCCTCCCTGTAGTCATCTTTGTCTCTCTCTCCCCCTACCTCTCTAGTCATCTTTCCCTCCCTCTCCAGTTATCTTTCCCTTCCTCTCGTTGTCATCCCTCTCTCGTCATCTCTCCCTCTCTCGTCATCTCTCCCTCTCTCGTCGCATTGTTACTATGTATCTCGGGCAGGGCATTAAATAAGTTAACTACAAACTACTTTAAACTGAGGAACACGTTGCTCCTTGTTGCCTAACCTCTTGGCCATCTTCCCAACAAGTCCCTAGTGAAGGATAAATCATCTTTCTCTCGTTGTCTTTATCTCTATAGTCAGCTCTTTATCTCTATAGTCGGCTCTTTATCTCTAAAGTCGGCTCTTTATCTCTATCTCCTGCCTCGCCTCCTTCTTTCTTATTTTTTCCTTTCTCTATTTCCCCTTTTCATTCTTTCTTCCTCTTTATACCTTATCTCCTTTTTTTCATTCCTCTTGAATAGTGGAAAGCAACTGGGACTTGTCATGCCTGTTTAGTAGTCAACTCAGCACTTTTATGGTGGGGAATTGCCCACACAAACCCAAATCCTCTAAGGCTTTACCCATTTCACAATAAAATTTCATTGGTGAATGTGCCAGCAGGTTCGTATTCTAATTACATAAAGTACTTGGCTTACCTGTAAACAATCTTCTTGCTTATTGAAAAATATTTTGCTATAGTGCAACTCGTAGCTTATTTTTTTTAGATGTAAGAGGCAATCAAAAAGTTTTCAAACTTGGGCTTTTGCATGGGTTGGGAAAAAATACAGCATTCTGCCACCAGAGGGCTCTGCATGACTTCTATGAATAGTTTCATGTGGTACAGCACAGCACTGGTTTATTTCTAATGAGTTGTACCTAATGCTGTCTCACTGCAAAGAATTAATGGAAAACTTGAATGTGTGTTCATAAAATTCTGTGCTAAAATTCTAAATGCAGAATTGGCTGTGGGAGGCATGTGGAGTAAGTGTCATAAGTGAAACGCAAATTTGTGAATGGCATGGGCATGCCAGACATGGCCAGGAATCACTGGACAGCTTCCAACAAGCTGCAGATGAGATGTCGAGAAAGTTTGCACGTTAATTCACAAGGATTGTAGAACAATTGCAGACACAACTGGAACACTGTGATGGCTTAGTTCAGGTGATTCAAATGGACAACTTGAATGTGCATCAAATTGCAGGGAAATGTGTTCCTCTTCTGCTGACACATGAACAAAAGGAACATCAGATGCAGGTCTGCCAAGAGGTCACGAACACCTTGAATGAGTGAGTAAAGAGATTTGGGTGGCTCTTAGCGTCGAGGTCTTGAGAGCCGATGAGGGTGAAATGAGGTAAGGAGCAGCGTCAGAATAAAAGGACGGGGGAAACTCGAGTTCCCCGAGAAAACCCGCAGACCAGCGACATTGTCCGGCACAATCCTGCAAAAATCCGGGAGCGACCCCGCCGGGAATCGAACCTGGTTCCTCTTGGTGTAAGGCAAGTAGTCTAACCACTACACCGCGGCCCCCATCTTGAATGAAGACGGGGACTTTCTGAAACATGTGATTATGGGGGATAAAAACTAGGTTTGTGTGTACGACCCAAAAATAAAAAAATTAGTCGTCAGTGGGAAAAATCCATTATAGTGTCCCAAGAAGTCAATACTGATTTTTTATCAACCACAAGGGAATTCTTTTGAATTAATTAATTTCTCACTGACGGTCATTCAATGTGAATTATTACGTTGGCAAGCTGTTGCATTTTCAGGACTGTATGATGCATAAAGGACTGGAATTGTGGGTGGCCAGTGGCAATTAATTGATCCAATATGACGTTGCCTCAGCTCATACATTCATCACAGTGCATCAGTTTTTAGCCCGTAACATGTTTATTTTTCCGTACCTTTCCTATTCTCATGACTTGGACATCTGTGACTTTTTCCTCTTCTCTGGAAATAAAATTAAAGTAAAAGGATGGAGATTTGCCACATTGATTTAAATTAGAAGGGATGACAAATTTACTGGAGGGCGTGAAAAATGAATATTATAAGGAGTTTCAGCAATGGCAAGACCAGTGAGATGATTGCATTGTTTCCCAAGGAAACAGTTTCAAAGGGGATGGTGGCCTATAAAATGTCAAGTGTGTACCATTTTGTGGAGTTAGTTATAAAATGTTGCGATAGCTCCTTGTACGCAAGATCCCAACATATTTCAGATTCGGGCTTCTTGCAACATAACATGACGTTGATGTGTGCAGTTTCGGAGTCATCCCTTAAGTTGGAGGCTTTTCAAAATCCTAAAATATCTTGTGCACTGTGCAAAAATTGAATTTGTCTGGTGGAGTACTACTTTCCCTGTATTTGCAGCTTCTGAGGCAGTGCGAAACCCCACTCCAGTGATAGCAAACTGTGTTTATGGTAGTGGTTGGTTGAACTCGCTAGGAATTTGTTGTACCCCACAGCATTAATACATTATACCTTCATAAAGTAACATTATGTTTGCTTAAGTATATTTTTATTTATAATGCTCCAATAAAAAAGATGTGTAAAAAGATAACATATGCCATTTTCATTCTGTTTATGGTTAAAGCTAACATTGTTCACTTAAACTGTGTACTTGTGGTTTCACTTCAGTTGTCATGTAATTGTCTGATTTTTTCATTGCAGATAAGAAGCATGCGTGGACTCATTCAGTAAATAAAGACGAGCAGTCAAGTTTCCACGACACGGAACACATGTCGATACACAGTGACCTCGACAGTTCTGGTCTTCAACAGTTGCGCAGTAATTTTAGTGGCATGGTTATTAATTCTGAGGGAAATTCAAGTTTGACGTTGCAGAATTCTGTAGGAAGTACAGAATACACAAAAATAGATGTGAAATACAATTATCACCAGCAAATAAAACGTTACAAAAGATTTTCCAGACGTTCCAGGTACTCGAGACCGAATAAAGGAAACCCGGTTTATGAAGCGAATGCAGAACAAGAGAAGTTACTTTTGTCGATACCAACAGTAAATCATTCTGGTAAACGTAACTGCAACAACGGGTCTAGCTGCAATATCGAGTATAAAAATGAAAGTGAGAAAAAATCAAATGTTTTTGCTACTGATCATTATGGTGACATGGGGAAATATTTGGAGATGGAAATGCATAAAACAACATTGTCAGATAACACAGAAATGTTAAACCAAGATGTAGAGAAAGCTATAAATATAATGAAAGGAACACTTCATCACTTCCAAAAGGACTTAGAAACACTAAAAATTTCTATACAACCTCTTTCAGGGCAGGATATGAATTTGGAGCTATCGGAGAACGATGTGAAAAATGTCTCTCTTATGGTAGACAGGTTTATTGTTGGGTTTAGAAGATTCAAGAGAAGCAACTGTAAAGATACTCTCCTAGATTTGCAGAAGAAAATTGACAAACTGAGGAATGATATAAATGGATTATACCAAGATCTTATTAGCATGAATACTGACGAAACTGGGAAGATAATCAACATACCTGTACACTCTGTTGTAAACTGTTCGACAAACATATCACTTAATATTGAAGCAAAGACTACAGTTCCTGGTTTTACGGTATTGAATAAGTCTAGCAAAGCAGATGTGCAAATGAGTTCTGCTGACGCAGCGGGGGATCGCCTCAGGTTGTTGGTCGCACAGCAACAAAATATTGCCACGGAAACAGAGGCATCTACCACTGTATCTCTGGCTCTGAATGTTTCTGGCTCGAGCACAAGTCAGTTGATTGACTTGGCAAGCACAGTTCCATTTTTCCCAAAAACTTCTAATCGCACTGCTAACTTTACAGATACGGAGGCCAGTGGTACGTACAGTAAGCATGAAACACTGGCAGCTACAAGCATTTCACACAAAGTAACTGCCAGTAATACTACAAGTTCATCTACTGTTGCAACTGTCTCTGGTGTTGATATCGGTGATAATGCGACCATACAGTTTCCCATTGCTGCTAAAAACTATACAGAGATCGCTATTGCTGATGCATCTTCCAACAGAACTTTCACAACTTCTAGTTCAAATGACACAACTGACAGTGTAACGTACAATACCACAAAGAGTTCTGCAGTTGCAGAGAGTAATGCCGATAGTATCAGTTCTACTGGCAAAAACAATACTTCCAGCCTCATTGTTAATCCTGGCATTAGTGTACATTCTGAAAGTACAGTTTTTCCTGTTACTCTTGGGGCCCCTAATATTACTGTAATTGTTGGCAGCGCTGTTAATGCTTCGAGAATTGTTGAGAGCTCTAATCTGGTTGCTCTTCCTCAGAATGCTACATCTTCTTCTGTCTCTAATGTTACTGCTATTGGCAGCACTGTTGATGCGTCTAATATCACAGAAACTTCAGACATTGATAATTCTACAGTTTTTCCTGTTACTCTTGGGGCCCCTAATATTACTGTAATTGTTGTCAGCGCTGTTAATGCTTCGAGAATTGTTGAGAGCTCTAATCTGGTTGCTCTTCCTCAGAATACTACATCTTCTTCTGTCTCTAATGTTACTGCTATTGGCAGCACTGTTGATGCGTCTAATATCACAGAAACTTCAGACATTGATAATTCTACAGTTTTTCTAGTTACTCTTGGGGCCCCTAATATTACTGTAATTGTTGTCAGCGCTGTTAATGCTTCGAGAATTGTTGAGAGCTCTAATCTGGTTGCTCTTCCTCAGAATACTACATCTTCTTCTGTCTCTAATGTTACTGCTATTGGCAGCACTGTTGATGCGTCTAATATCACAGAAACTTCAGACATTGATAATTCTACAGTTTTTCTAGTTACTCTTGGTGTCCCTAATATTACTGTAATTGTTGGCAGCACTGTTTCGAGAACTGGTGAACTTTCTAATGTAAATGCATTTGCTAAGAGTACTAAATTTTCTTCTGTTGCATTCTATGACACTGATATTACTACTGCTGTTAGCATCATTGGAAATTCAAACATCTCGAGCACGTCCGGTGCTGACATATCATCTGAGAAGTCTAGCAACAGCTCAATCAATATTGCCAGCCAATCGTATAATGCTGTTTCTGTTAGTAGCGATATTGTCAGCATTTCCACCAGAAGTAGCACTGCTACCCTTCCTGGCAGGACTTTTGGCAGTACTGGAAACTTGACTGAAAATGCTGATTTTGACAGAACTGAAATGGTTCCTGCCATCACTATTAGCAGCATTGTTGTCAATAAAACCGCAGTTCCTGGCATTACTAGCATCCATTTGGACTTGGAAAATAACACAGACCATACAGTGCCAGATCGTAATGCAGTGCTTACAAAGGTTACTCAAGGTGATAATCACAAAGTTAACATTTCCCTTGCTCAGAGTAGTAGCCGGGAACACTATGAAAATTCGTCAGTTGCAAATGAGACTTATGTCACTAGTGAAAATGGTGTATCCCCTTCTAATTCCAGCGCACGCATTACTGAATCGCTGACAATTAATATTTCGCTACAGACGCAACCTATGGGCTTTACTACAGAAAAATCCGAAGCTATAAGTACTAGACATTTGAATAATAATTTGAACAAATGTGTTACGGTCAGTAACACAACAGAGTTTAATGGTGCTTTGGATCCAGACTGTGTTGATAACGCAACACAGGTTAGTAGGATCATAACTTTGCCAGCGCAAAAGTACAACAACAGTGTTGTATTGCCAGCCACATCCAACATTGTTGCTGTACATAATTACTTGCCCACTAGCACAACTAAAATTAAATCTGAAACGTCTGTTGGTGGAAATTTGAATACTGTACCGTATGTTGGTGATANGCGTTATTGCTGTACATAATTACTTGCCCACTAGCACAACTAAAATTAAATCTGAAACGTCTGTTGGTGGAAATTTGAATACTGTACCGTATGTTGGTGATAATTCAGAAAATGTTTATCCAGCAAGTACAGAAGAAACCGCATTTGAATTTTCTGAGTCGGCATCTCTCTCCACTTATTCAAAATTTCGTACAGAAAAGGTTCCAGCTGAATTCACCACTGAAAACAAATTATTTTTAACTGTTAAAGACAGAGAAGAAAGACTCTATAACATTACTGGAGGAAATATTTTAACTGCACATTCAATGATAAAATATGTTAATGGTGAAAGTAGTTTGTCGGAACAGTCGAGTATCGTGTCAGTTGAGGGCGTGATGAAACCAGGTGAACAGACTCAGCATTTAAATGTCTCGCAAGAGAGTACGGATGCAAACGGCCATCTTGGCACTGCTGATAATCGTGTTGAAAACTCAGAGTTCCGTATCGTTCACGGATTCGACAGCACAACCCCGAACCCCTCGACCCGTAGGTTCATTGTGGCACCAGGGAATCAGAAGCCCGGTGAAATAAGAGTGACGTCGGTAGGTGAATCTCCAGCATCTGGGGTGGTGCAGAACCTCTACAAGCTCAACGTATTCCCGCAGATATGGAGTCCTTGCCCGGTGTCGGTTTACTGGTACGGCCCCAACAGACCGGCCGTGGTGCCCCCGGTCAAGCTCACAGTCACAGCCGGTGGTAGAGAGTTCACCTTCCCCAGCCAGGCTAATGTGTTCAACCTGCCCGGCCCCAGTTTTGGTCACCCCGGACAGTTCCCACAGCATCCATACCAATCAGAGCTGCCCTATCCGTACCAGCAACCGTACGCGCAGCAGCCGTACCCTTACTTGTCGCAGTACTGGCACCCACAAGGACCACGTCCTCCGTATCTTCCACAATACTTCCGGAAGGAGATGCCAGATTCATTCGCCCATAAGCCGAGAACGATTCCTGGTAATTTTTACGATCCCAGTGGTTACCACCCATACCTCTGTGGGTATGCTCTTGCCCCGGTGGAGTTCCCAAGCGTCGTGGGGACAGACGACTCTGATCCGAGGCATGCCAACTTGAAGCCTGTGAATGATATGAGGAAACTATCAAATGGAGAGAAGAAAAAGACACCTGGGAATACAAAAAGTACTGAAAATTTTGATTGGCTGAATGTGCCTGCTAGTAGACAGTTTGAAGGTGAGGGTTTATCACAAATTATGTATGTTACATTTTTATTATTAATAATTTATTAGAATAATATGCAGGTTGAGTCTGAAAAAACACCATCAAACTCCACCTGCACATTCCTAATGAAAAAAATCCTTTGAAAATTTTGAAAAAATTTGATCCTTTTTTGAAAATACTTTCTAAGGACAGTATTCACTCTTAAAGTTTGAGCTAAAACACTTATTTATTGTAATGATTACAGAAAGTATTTAAATTGGGACAATAACCTTGAGTGTAATGTGTAGTTGAAAAAATATCAGCAAGCTTTGCAAAACCTGTTGCTGCCATCAAATGTAAAAAAAATAGGAGTTGCAACCTAGATGTTGTATACTGTTTCATAATGCTGAAACTTAATTTGGTTTCCAATAAAGAATTATTAACCAGCTCGTTAAAATTTATGAAAAATACTTTATGTTATTANAAAAAATACTTTGTTATTATCTTAAACCCTGTTTTCAAGGAAATCATACAAAAAGTTAGAACCACCTTTTTTTTTCTACAACACTGATGGTAACAACCGGTTTTACTGTGGGGACAGATATTCGCCTAACTACACATTTTCCTGAAGGTGGTTGTTCTATTTTAAATACTTTCTATAATATTTACAATACATTCGTGTTTACTCCATTTTAAGAAGCTCTTTTGACCGTATGTCAAATGTATGTTCTTAGAAGTTTTTTTCTCCATAATTTCTATTTTATTTTATTTGTGTTAGCAAAGTTCTTATTATATTAAGAAATTAGTTTNTGTATACTGTTTCATAATGCTGAAACTTAATTTGGTTTCCAATAAAGAATTATTAACCAGCTCGTTAAAATTTATGAAAAATACTTTATGTTATTATCTTAAACCCTGTTTTCAAGGAAATCATACAAAAAGTTAGAACCACCTATTTTTTTCTACAACACTGTTTGATGGTAACAACAGGTTTTACTGTGGGGACAGATATTCGCCCAACTACACATTTTCCTGAAGGTGGTTGTTCTATTTTAAATACTTTCTATAATATTTACAATACATTCGTGTTTACTCCATTTTAAGAAGCTCTTTTGACCGTATGTCAAATGTATGTTCTTGGAAGTTTTTTTCTCCATAATTTCTATTTTATTTTATTTGTGTTAGCAAAGTTCTTATTATATTAAGAAATTAGTTTCTCGTAAGGAAATGTTAAACTGCTGTTATGCTGTTTGCAGATGTGTGTCCTACAGNTCTCGTAAGGAAATGTTAAACTGCTGTTATGCTGTTTGCAGATGTGTGTCCTACAGACCAGGTAGCGTGTTCAGAAGATGGCAGGTGCATCATGGCAAGTGAGTGGTGTGACGGCAGCGTGAACTGTATCGACGCTAGTGACGAGCGCAGCTGCACATGCCGGCAGCATGTGGACAGTGACAAAATATGTGATGGCTTCTTTGACTGCCCACAAGGTGAAGACGAGCTTGGCTGCTTCGGTAAGTGAGGTAACGTGTGGTTTTGGTAGTGTAACTTGTGTGAAGGCAGTACATGCCAATTTGTGACCCGAACTACACTACAGCCTTGACATTTCAGCATCCTTCATCCCTTCCTCCACACCCTAGTTTCATCCAGTGTCCTTCATCCCTT
>NQII01008840.1:9572-56522 GCA_002778355.1 Clitarchus hookeri
ATCACCAGGTAAGGGCTTGGCGTGGGCCGGCTACCACTTTCCAAAGCTCGCCGAACTGCGTAGTCATTCAAACTGCATCATCAGTAAAAGATAATCCAAACTTCTAGAACACAAACTGTTGACGCAGTCGGAAAAACTTCTAATCTAATGCTGACGCGTAACAAAAACTAAGATTTTGAAAAACAAACTATCGCGATAAATGAACTACCACTGCTTTAATTCTGAATCCCGATAAAATATTATGAAGCTTTGCAAAACGAAAGAAAATGAACCGCGTATCCTGATAATTAATAATATTGCATCATTACAAAATCTTTAACCTTGTATGCTGTTTTTCTTCAGTTTATAATTATTTTAATCATTTATTAGTAAAGTTAACTAGTTTTTATGTGTATTATTTCTGTAATGCTCAGTTTTTTCTATTAGTGTAGTTTTCGTATTTGAAAAATGGTAGATTTAAAGCAGCAGTTAAGTTTCTTCGTCAGGTGATTTGACTTTCATTCAGAATTAATAGAAGTGGTTTGTTGAGGCATAATAATAATAATGGCATGTGGGGAGTGCACCCAGGGCAAGGCGACACCCTCCGAGTGACTGTCTTTCCAGCTGGGACCCGTAGGTGACCCTCATCCCCGGACATGACAGAAATGATACCCTAGAATGGAGCGGCGCTGGAATGCAAGGGAGTACCCCGAGAAAACCCGCCGGCAAGCGGCATCGTCCAGCACGATTCCCACATGCGAAAATCCGGGAGTGAACCCGGATCACCGTGGTGGGAGGCGAGCGCCACTCCGCCACCGCTGCCCCTCATTGAGGCATGTTTATTTTAGTAGCGCCAACAGTTCCATTTGTTGTACTGTTGTATTTTTTGTTTCTCTTAGGAATGCTTGGCTGTTGTTCCTATTCTTTGCAATGTCGCACTTGTCTGCAAACTACATGGCTGTCCGCGCTCTGCAAATGACGAGCTTGAACGAAGAACGGCTCCTGCTGCTGCTGAGAACGTATCTGTTGACGNCTGTCCGCGCTCTGCAAATGACGAGCTTGAACGAAGAACGGCTCCTGCTGCTGCTGAGAACGTATCTGTTGACGGGGATGTCGTCCACACCTCGCATCGTCAAGTTCCACGAGGCTGTTATTGTGGGCACTGGCATGTCAGGTACTCTCGATGGTGCTACATCATTAACGACAGAACTACCGCATGCTGGATCAGTAAGTGGGCTCTTCAAGGCTCACGCAAAAGAATAATGTCCACATTATTTTAATTTTCAGTGTCGTATACAGCAAATGAAAGACGTCCTTACATAATGTGCAGTTTTTTTGGCTGTATGCCCAATCTTCCTTTCTATTTTTTTCTTTTCTGGTAATTCTGAAGATGTATTTTTCCAACATTTATTTACTCATTCTAATGCAGCTGCAACTGTNGGAGATGTCGTCCACACCTCGCATCGTCAAGTTCCACGAGGCTGTTATTGTGGGCACTGGCATGTCAGGTACTCTTGATGGTGCTACATCATTAACGACAGACCTACCGCATGCTGGATCAGTAAGTGGGCTCTTCAAGGCTCACGCAAAAGAATAATGTCCACATTATTTTAATTTTCAGTGTCGTATACAGCAAATGAAAGACGTCCTTACATAATGTGCAGTTTTTTGGCTGTATGCCCAATCTCTTTTTTTCTTTTCTGGTAATTCTGAAGATGTATTTTTCCAACATTTATTTACTCATTCTAATGCAGCTGCAACTGTCGTAACTGAAACAGTTTTGGCAAATTTAAAATACAGTAGAACCTCATTGTTACAACCCCATTTATTACAACCCTCTCTCCTTTACAACCCGTTTTCGAGGAGCTCTGAAAATTCTGATTTAAAAAGTTTAAAACTTGAGGGAAATTTGTTGAAAAGTAAGTTTGTTGCACTCTCATTACGACTAGGATTTCTCTTGGTTTTGATTACTGTTTATTGACGACTTAGAACACTTAGATTATTGGACTTTGATTTGGTTGCATTTTTTGTTTGATTTTGTGAACAATTTTTTTTTTTTTCTATTTGGTAATGGTTTTGACACTGTGTGTACACGGCCGCTAGGAATAGCTACTATGCTATGGCAGTTTACTGCTATAAGTCAGTTTTTGAAGAGCACCATTGAAGATGCTAGTTCAACGTAACCACGTGAGACTTTGTAAATGGAGTGTCGTATCTGTAAAAGAAAATCCAGCGAAGGTTGTGATTTGAAATGAAACTGCTGTAAATAAGTTAAATCTTTGCACAGTGCTGTAGGAATCTTGTAAATTCAAGGTTGACAGCTACCGTGACTATATTTATGTAGGAGTACTTGGCATTCCTGGAATGTATCAGCTTTNGGAGATGTCGTCCACACCTCGCATCGTCAAGTTCCACGAGGCTGTTATTGTGGGCACTGGCATGTCAGGTACTCTTGATGGTGCTACATCATTAACGACAGACCTACCGCATGCTGGATCAGTAAGTGGGCTCTTCAAGGCTCACGCAAAAGAATAATGTCCACATTATTTTAATTTTCAGTGTCGTATACAGCAAATGAAAGACGTCCTTACATAATGTGCAGTTTTTTGGCTGTATGCCCAATCTCTTTTTTTCTTTTCTGGTAATTCTGAAGATGTATTTTTCCAACATTTATTTACTCATTCTAATGCAGCTGCAACTGTCGTAACTGAAACAGTTTTGGCAAATTTAAAATACAGTAGAACCTCATTGTTACAACCCCATTTATTACAACCGTCTCTCCTTTACAACCCGTTTTCGAGGAGCTCTGAAAATTCTGATTTAAAAAGTTTAAAACTTGAGGGAAATTTGTTGAAAAATAAGTTTGTTGCACTCTCATTACGACTAGGATTTCTCTTGGTTTTGATTACTGTTTATTGACGACTTAGAACACTTAGATTATTGGACTTTGATTTGGTTGCATTTTTTGTTTGATTTTGTGAACAATTTTTTTTTTTTTTTATTTGGTAATGGTTTTGACACTGTGTGTACACGGCCGCTAGGAATAGCTACTATGCTATGGCAGTTTACTGCTATAAGTCAGTTTTTGAAGAGCACCATTGAAGATGCTAGTTCAACCTAACCACGTGAGACTTTGTAAATGGAGTGTCGTATCTGTAAAAGAAAATCCAGCGAAGGTTGTGATTTGAAATGAAACTGCTGTACATAAGTCAAATCTTTGCACAGTGCTGTAGGAATCCTGTAAATTCAAGGTTGACAGCTACCGTGACTATATTTATGTAGGAGTACTTGGCATTCCTGGAATGTATCAGCTTTGTTGCTTTAAGTTTTCATGATTATTTGCTAAATTATGTAGCTCCTGTTGCATAAGGACGTATTATTATTTTTTAATATGGTTACGAACGTTGTGGTTATGGCTCTTGTTTTAAATTACAGCACTGGAATTGTGTGGCCACAAGATTGTAATGGGTGCTACATTGACTCGAGTGACAAAACGTAACAACATTAAAGCAAGTGATATTAAATTTCTAATAAAGCAGTATCAGTCCAGAGACTACCTTCACATTGAAGATGTGAAGACAAGAACAATCTACATTATCTTACGCAAGGATAGTACTACGATCAACGTGCTGCAAGCCTACTTCCACGCTGTGTTATACGGCATTGCAGCGACAATATTATATGAAGAAGCTTTGGTATGTCAGTTTTCTTTCAGTTATTTTGTTTATCATAAAGTTTATATTAGGCATATTTTAACGTAAATAAATATAAGTAGAATATTTGTAAAACAAAATTAGGATGCATTACAAATCTTTATTTTGCTACAAAATTTGTAAATATTATCTCTGTATGATATTCTTATCGTTGTGGGGTTCCCCTTTATTCTAGGTAAAATATTCTACAACTTCTCATAAAGAGTAGTATATTTCAAATACTGGTAACTGTACACAAAATTGTGCAGCGAACACGTATTCCTTCTATAGTCTATTCGCGGTTTCTTCACACTTTTTGAATCTAACCTTTGAAAAATCACCCCATGTATGAAGTTTTTGGTTGTTTCCTAAATACGTCATGTATCACCGGCGTTTCATACCTCTGTTAATATAAATGTATCTTATTTTTCGTTAAATTTAAGTTTGACCAATATTTTATTTATAATTTATAATATTTATTTTATAACAAACATTTATAAAAAAACAGTTAGAAAACATGTGTGTTGGTAGCGGCTAGTAAGAAATAGTTCCCATACAAAATATTATTACAACTGAGTGCGAACGAATTCGGTGCCTTGTCTTTTGGTGTAATTTTCTAGGCTTATTTAAGCTTAGTTTGCACGAGGCGGAGGAATATCCTGGAAGTAGTACTTAAGCAGGGCTTCAGAAAAGTGTGAAGTAACCGTGAATGGATTATACACTGAATGGCAGTAAAAACTGGAATACTTATCGGTACCACGTAGGTCCGCACAGGATAGAACACGTATGCCACAAGTTTTCTGAGACGTTGAACAACAATGCCTCGGTAACGGTCCACAATTATGCATCACCTCAATTCTCAAAGTGATGGCTTCTATTGTAAACAACGTAATGGAGGTCATCCCAAATATGCTTGATAATATCCATATCTGATGGATGCAAACTTGGATGAATATTTATCCAGTCGTACTTTGATAGCTGTGGATGTGTGTTGTGGCACATTGCCCTGTGGGAAGAGGCCAAAGTCAGAAGGATAAGTGCAGGATATGAATGGGTGCAATACGTCGAAGGATGTGCACATATCATTAACCAGTCGCAGATGCTTGCAGATGTGCCCCATACCAATATGTAGCCCCCGAGTCCAACCATTATGGTCTCATAGTCGACATGCGCTGTATTTACATAGATTCATGGGGCTCTTCAGACTGTCCAAATCGGTTGGAAATGTGACTAGTCATATCATACTATTAATTTCTAACCTGACAGTTTTCTATACACGACCTTTCCTGTCTGCTCAAATCAGTTGGAAACATCACTAGTAATGTCAAGCATTTCCAGAGAACAAATGTGTAGTGGCAATGTTCCCAAGTCCAGACAAGTTGCATTGCTTTAGTGGAGTAGTGCGTTACGTTGAGATGGTTAAAAATAAAAGTCTAAACTGTGCCTGTATCGCTGAAGTGTTGCTATGTAGGCCTTAGTGAGCTTCTACATATGACACCCTGCTGAGAGTCACTTAAATCATAACGTGCCACAGGGCAAGCAGCTACGCGATCCGTTGCCTTAGCAACTGCCAGATGTAGTACTTGATGCAAAAAAGGAAAAGGGGCACTCCTATGTTTGCAGGGACTTGTGTATCTCCCAATTTTACTGGCATATTAACGTGTAACAATTTTACTGTGATGTAAATAAATGGTCAAGTGTTAACGCTTGTTGCGTTGACAAATTCCAATGTTTGATCTGCAGTATTGCTGAAACATTTTTTCACTGTTATGTACATACCTTGCAGAAAATAATATGAACAACCGGCTGTGTGACTGTAATAACTAGTGTGATACCGTAGTGTAATTCTTTAAATAAAGATTAATTTGTGATAACTACATAGTGATGCAGTTATCAGAAATACTGCCCACTGCAATTTAGTAAATAAACTCAGTTCAACTAGACCCACAATGAGTATATGTGATATTCATGACCTTCAAAAAAAAAAGTTTCACTTCACAGTCAAAGGGTTAAATAACAATAATAAATTACACACTTGTTCTTTTAGAGCAATCTCTCTAGATCCTTTAAACCTGTTTAAAATAAACTTAATCATCTGCTGTTCTGTAAGGTTGCATCGACAAAAAAATGTATTCTTGTATATCGTACGTCGAGAACAACTCAACAGATTTCTGTCAAATTTTATGGAAAATTCTGTGTACTGTTTTCTTTTTAACACGATCTCGTACTAAGTTTTTAAGAACATGCGAATGCTTGAATATGTAAGTTCAGAACAGAGTATGTTTGTTAGTTATGTAGATAACTTCTTGTTTTCACTTTTTCCTTTACCTTACATTGCCACACCATCACCACTTTTTTAATTTATCCCTGGTATTTCCTAAACCATTCAAAGTCATCATAGTCAGCATTTATCCCACCCTCCTTAAACATTTCCATCCCCAACTTCTTAAACCAGGTTTCTAACCTGCAGAGAAGTAAGTCTCTGCCACGTAGTATTATATGTCGCGTAGACGTAGATCTTTTAAACAAGCTTTTGAATGGTTATTGCCTGGTAACACCTGCACTTCATGCCGGAAGGTATGTGCAGCATTAAGTTGTGGACATCAACTAGCAGTTTGTTTTTTATACATATTTATGTTTATGACTACATATGATAATCATATCTTCATGTTCGGTGGGTTTTATCAGCCTCTCCTGGAGATGAAGAAGAGTTTGTATGAGCAGTCCCCTGTAATATTGGGCATACGCTCTGCCCTGATAAATACACGCTTCCTACAATATCCGCCAGAAGCAAGTATTTCTGTCAAAGCACTGTTGGCTGCAAATCAGGTTGTCAACCACAACTTCAAGAAGTTCGTAACAGAAATTGAGTCATGCGGTAAGTAGTGCATAGAAGAACCATGAATTAATTTTTTTTTTAGAGAAACTAAATTTTTGGCCAGCATTACTGAATTTACCAACTTTTCATGTGCTGTCCAGTGCAGATTTTCAACTTACAGAATTGCCAGTTATGTCTTTAAACTTTGTTTTACCTTTTTAGTACTGTTGTTTTCATTATTTTGTTCAATTTTAATATTATGAGTTTATTTATGTATGAATTACCCACAAAATTGCTTGTATCCTGACAGAAACAAGTATTTGGTACCTTACCGGCGTTATTCTGCGAGACATTAAAATAAGTTACAGGTTTACTGTTGCTGCAACTCGCTTTAAACATTAATGAGAGCTGAAACTGTTAAAAGTACGAATGAAGTAACAGCACCAAAATTTTTTAAAAACCGATTATGGTACTGGAAACGCAATATTATTGTTAATATGTGACGNATGAAGTAACAGCACCAAAATTTTTTAAAAACCGATTATGGTACTGGAAACGCAATATTATTGTTAATATGTGACAGGAATCCTAAATTTGCTGATATCTTTTGCGCACGCTATTTCCAGCGAGTGTTGCCGACGTGAACGCGCACGCAAACATGTTACGAACCACCTGACCGCAGGCACTGCAAATGGAGTCATTTGTTGTGGCACCATTACAAAGTTTGTGGTTCTGTCTGTTAAGAAACTGCCTTCATAAATGAAACACTGTATAGAAATGATACGTTTTACTTTAGCCAAACACAAAGTATACACCACATTGGTTGTGATAACAAAGCAAGTGCAGTGTAAACAAAGCACAAACAAAAAAATGTTCTTACTTGCAAGTCTTGGAACCGTGAATTAGTATCGGTCGCAAAGGGTTAAAACTTGGTCAGAGGACGTTTACCAATGTTTCAAAACAGCGGTTTATTAAAAAACAGTGTGCTAAGCTTAATCCAAGCAACAGGATTTTAACAGTTCTAGGGATTAAAAAGCAGTTTGATGTTGGGATCTGGAAGTTGGGTTACTACACAGCTATAATGTAGTGTCTACCCCATTCTCCATTTATAGCAGTAGCTCTAGATTAGGTTAAGTACAGTAATCTCTCGATTCTAAGACCTTTCATGGTTCCCGGGAAACGGGGTTGTTATTTTAAAGGGGACGCAATTGAAAACTTTTTATGGTTCCTAAAAAAAAAAGTTGTTATTTTGATAGGATCACCATTCCAGGAGTCTTAGAAACGAGTTGACCGTAGCAGTGGTATCTTGTGAGCCTGAAAGTAGGTGAAGCACCATGAACAAAGGATGGGAATAGACGTTGAACTTATAAAAATTGTGGTAATAAAACTGATAGTTATTTTTTAAAAATATGTTATAACATGACCTTTATGTATACACACACACACAGAATACCATAATCACCAGATTGTAATATAAGAATATTTAAAATAAAATTTAGGCAAAATGTATAAATATTTGTTTTTACATATATATTTAATTAGTATTGCTCCTTACATTCGCTTACTTCCAGATGTGTCTATGTGTATACAAATTTTAAGGTATCTATAGACTGACATGTCTAAAAAATTTGTAGGCTATAGAAGTAANATGAAGTAACAGCACCAAAATTTTTTAAAAACCGATTATGGTACTGGAAACGCAATATTATTGTTAATATGTGACGGGAATCCTAAATTTGCCGATATCTTTTGCGCACGCTATTTCCAGCGAGTGTTGCCGACGTGAACGCGCACGCAAACATGTTACGAACCACCTGACCGCAGGCACTGCAAATGGAGTCATTTGTTGTGACACCATTACAAAGTTTGTGGTTCTGTCTGTTAAGAAACTGCCTTCATAAATAAAACACTGTATAGAAATGATACGTTTTACTTTAGCCAAACACAAAGTATACACCACATTGGTTGTGATAACAAAGCAAGTGCAGTGTAAACACAGCACAAACAAAAAAATGTTCTTACTTGCAAGTCTTGGAACCGTGAATTAGTATCGGTCGCAAAGGGTTAAAACTTNAGCACAAACAAAAAAATGTTCTTACTTGCAAGTCTTGGAACCGTGAATTAGTATCGGTCGCAAAGGGTTAAAACTTGGTCAGAGGACGTTTACCAATGTTTCAAAACAGCGGTTTATTAAAAAACAGTGTGCTAAGCTTAATCCAAGCAACAGGATTTTAACAGTTCTAGGGATTAAAAAGCAGTTTGATGTTGGGATCTGGAAGTTGGGTTACTACACAGCTATAATGTAGTGTCTACCCCATTCTCCATTTATAGCAGTAGCTCTAGATTAGGTTAAGTACAGTAATCTCTCGATTCTAAGACCTTTCATGGTTCCCGGGAAACGGGGTTGTTATTTTAAAGGGGACGCAATTGAAAACTTTTTATGGTTCCTAAAAAAAAAAGTTGTTATTTTGATAGGATCACCATTCCAGGAGTCTTAGAAACGAGTTGACCGTAGCAGTGGTATCTTGTGAGCCTGAAAGTAGGTGAAGCACCATGAACAAAGGATGGGAATAGACGTTGAACTTATAAAAATTGTGGTAATAAAACTGATAGTTATTTTTTAAAAATATGTTATAACATGACCTTTATGTATATACACACACACACACAGAATACCATAATCACCAGATTGTAATATAAGAATATTTAAAATAAAATTTAGGCAAAATGTATAAATATTTGTTTTTACATATATATTTAATTAGTATTGCTCCTTACATTCGCTTACTTCAACATGTGTCTATGTGTATACAAATTTTAAGGTATCTATAGACTGACATGTCTAAAAAATTTGTAGGCTATAGAAGTAANATGTGTCTATGTGTATACAAATTTTAAGGTATCTATAGACTGACATGTCTAAAAAATTTGTAGGCTATAGAAGTAAAAATATAAAACCTTGCAAAAAATGTAATATTTGCCAACTCTTTTTTAAATTTAAGTGCCTCGATAAGATATTGGCGTAAGAATCTAATTTTTTTATCTTGAAACTTATGGAGGAATGGTATTAAATAATGAATCAGACAGATAAAATAAAAACCAAGTAAATAAATACTAATATAATATTTAGGTGAGCGGTGTGTCAAGCGTGTCCATTGTGAGCCGCCACTAAACTGTAGTTGCTAATATTAACTGTAGCTGTACGTATGTTAGATTTGGTGTCCAGTCTTATAGGCAGCTAATGTGTTCGTGCTGCTGTTTATTCTCCCAGTGAGGTTACGATGCATGGGCATGTAACTTTACAGGAATTAACTTGCAGAAAGGGCCCATTGTCGGGGTCATGTCTTACCTCATTCCTTGCGGTTGGGTTGATCATCCAGTACCCATTATTGGGTTCAGCCTTCCCTTGTTCAGTTGAAGACAGGAATGAATGAGATCTGAATTCACAGAACATTCAGAATAACTGATCTAAGACCATGTTCCAAACAACCAGCATTGCATTAGCACTCGCACTCCCTCGCTTTGAACACTCCTCACGTGCAATGCATCTACACTAGCACTTATGCTTCCACGTGTCATTGGCTGTTGCGTGTCAGCCGCTCTGATGGATTATCAAAAATTGTAAATGGTACAATATTTTAAACTGCGATTGAGTTTGCAGTTACGATGTGAGAGCAGATGCTAGGATTTGTAATAAGAGATAATGCATAGGAATTAAAAAAAACATGAAGGTTGCGACATTACCGAATTCACAGAANCTAGGATTTGTAATAAGAGATAATGCATAGGAATTAAAAAAAACATGAAGGTTGCGACATTACCGAATTCACAGACATGCTCGTTCCATTGCAAACAGACGGGATGAAAGTGTATGCATATTCACTACATTTATTCACAAATACTTACAACAAAGTATCTCGTGATTGTTTTTGGCATTGTGTGCACAACAGAACAAGTACACAATGAAAATAATAACCTCAGAGCATGCATAGAGAATGCATCCAACATGCACTTGCTACATGCACTGATGCACTTGCGTTCTCGGGGGCTGTGATGTAGTCAGACTACTCACCTCTCACCTAGGTGAACTGGGTTTGATTCCTGGCAAGGCCACTCCCGGATTTTCACACGTGGGAATTGTGCCGGACGATGCTGCTGGTCGGCAGGTATTCTCGAGGATCTCCCATTTCCCCCGCCCTTGCATTCTAGCGCTGCTCCTTCACTCACCTCACTTCACCCTCATCTGCTTTCAAGGCCCCTATGTTAATAGCCACCCAAATCTCTCCACTCTCCAATCCATTCACATTTTGTTACATGGAACAGCACTCTCTGATGTCACTTCAGAGTGTGAAAATGCAAGTGTGGATGTTCAGGCTATTTAGAACGCAATCTTTGTAATCAGTAACTCCCATGATTGCCATGCATGCGCACATAAATTTGACTGTATATTACATACAATTTAAATTTAAAAAAAAAATTGTAATAATAAGTAAATTTCCGTGAACTAACAGAGTTGCAATCTTTTTTATTTTTTCAGGTTGGCAGACAGACACACATCTGTTGTTTATTGATGAATGGCGAGGAGACTGGTAGATGTAATTTACTTGGATTATTGTCGAATTCCATAGTGTCCAAAAAAATGTTTAGATTTCACATTATCACTATTTTTTATGAAACTTATGACTTGGCACTGTTGAAAATGTTATAACATTACATATATTTTTTAGGGGTATTTATATTTTTAATACTTAACAATAGTGTAATATGTGTGCTGTGCATGCTGATAGAGGGTCATTTGCTTATGTTTGTGATGNATTTTTAATACTTAACAATAGTGTAATATGTGTGCTGTGCATGCTGATAGAGGGTCATTTGCTTATGTTTGTGATGAGTTAACCTGTTAAGTCTGTTGCTTTTAGACTCTTAGTGTGCATTAATTTATGTATTTGGTATTCATTCATAAACAATAAACATTTTGCTAAAAAAAAATGTCAAAATTACTGAGCAGTAAATTTTCAAATATACCAAACTGTTTTTAAAAAAAGTAATGTGTACTGTGTAGAGTTTGAGTAACTCAGAACTTGCTCCCTTTTCCTGCAAGGGTGTCAACCAAGCTGAACATCACAAAGGGCAAAATGTCACGGTGGTTAAACTCTATTTTTGTGAGCGAGGAAACACCTACATGCCACTTCCTAACTTATTATATGAAACTTTCACATATGGTNTAAACTCTATTTTTGTGAGCGAGGAAACACCTACATGCCACTTCCTAACTTATTATATGAAACTTTCACATATGGTTTAGTTTGCGAGTCGTCTCCCATTCTGTTATACTAACACCGAACCACAGACAAAGCATTTGGGATTAGGAGTTAGCTAATGGCAAGTGAAATGTGGAAAATAAATTTAAAAAATTGTGTGAAATGGGCAGTACAGACACTCTTCAGAGTAAAGTAGGGCTGCCATTTGTTTAGAATTTTATCAANCTAGGATTTGTAATAAGAGATAATGCATAGGAATTAAAAAAAACATGAAGGTTGCGACATTACCGAATTCACAGAAATGCTCGTTCCATTGCAAACAGACGGGATGAAAGTGTATGCATATTCACTACATTTATTCACAAATACTTACAACAAAGTATCTCGTGATCGTTTTTGGCATTGTGTGCACAACAGAACAAGTACACAATGAAAATAATAACCTCAGAGCATGCATAGAGAATGCATCCAACATGCACTTGCTACATGCACTGATGCACTTGCGTTCTCGGGGGCTGTGATGTAGTCAGACTACTCACCTCTCACCTAGGTGAACTGGGTTTGATTCCTGGCAAGGCCACTCCCGGATTTTCACACGTGGGAATTGTGCCGGACGATGCTGCTGGTCGGCAGGTATTCTCGAGGATCTCCCATTTCCCCCGCCCTTGCATTCTAGCGCTGCTCCTTCACTCACCTCACTTCACCCTCATCTGCTTTCAAGGCCCCTATGTTAATAGCCACCCAAATCTCTCCACTCTCCAATCCATTCACATTTTGTTACATGGAACAGCACTCTCTGATGTCACTTCAGAGTGTGAAAATGCAAGTGTGGATGTTCAGGCTATTTAGAACGCAATCTTTGTAATCAGTAACTCCCATGATTGCCATGCATGCGCACATAAATTTGACTGTATATTACATACAATTTAAATTTAAAAAAAAAATTGTAATAATAAGTAAATTTCCGTGAACTAACAGAGTTGCAATCTTTTTTATTTTTTCAGGTTGGCAGACAGACACACATCTGTTGTTTATTGATGAATGGCGAGGAGACTGGTAGATATAATTTACTTGGATTATTGTCGAATTCCATAGTGTCCAAAAAAATGTTTAGATTTCACATTATCACTATTTTTTTACGAAACTTATGACTTGGCATTGTTGAAAATGTTATAACATTACATATATTTTTTAGGTGTATTTACATTTTTAATACTTAACAATAGTGTAATATGTGTGCTGTGCATGCTGATAGAGGGTCATTTGCTTATGTTTGTGATGAGTTAACCTGTTAAGTCTGTTGCTTTTAGACTCTTAGTGTGCATTAATTTATGTATTTGGTATTCATTCATAAACAATAAACATTTTGCTAAAAAAAAATGTCAAAATTACTGAGCAGTAAATTTTCAAATATACCAAACTGTTTTTAAAAAAAGTAATGTGTACTGTGTAGAGTTTGAGTAACTCAGAACTTGCTCCCTTTTCCTGCAAGGGTGTCAACCAAGCTGAACATCACAAAGGGCAAAATGTCACGGTGGTTAAACTCTATTTTTGTGAGCGAGGAAACACCTACATGCCACTTCCTAACTTATTATATGAAACTTTCACATATGGTTTAGTTTGCGAGTCGTCTCCCATTCTGTTATACTAACACCGAACCACAGACAAAGCATTTGGGATTAGGAGTTAGCTAATAGCAAGTGAAATGTGGAAAATAAATTTTAAAAATTGTGTGAAATGGGCAGTACAGACACTCTTCAGAGTAAAGTAGGGCTGCCATTTGTTTAGAATTTTATCAATTTCTGCAAATTTTTATGTCATCAAATGGATATAAAGGCAATATCACAGATTTTCTTCCATGGCTTTGCATAGACTTGTTTACAGACGAAAGATTGGAGTCGTAGATCCGTATGCAACATGGACGCCAGCATCAGAATTTTCAACGGTAAATAAATACCTAAGTGGTGATAATTTGAACCACGGTCAAGATTCATTTTAATTTTGAGCCATTTGCAAGAACATACAGAAAAAGTACTTTGAGGTGAATTGAAAATGTTGATTCATTACATGAATATTACTATTCCACGTATCAAACAAAAATCAACAAGTCCACTTTCGTGTTCCTCAATATTGCCAATAATTACATAATAAACTATGTCTCTTTATAACCGACAACATTGGTAAAAGATCCACAACTATGTAAGTAGACTAGTAGTAATTAATCAGGTGAACGTGCATTTCNCAACTATGTAAGTAGACTAGTAGTAATTAATCAGGTGAACGTGCATTTCAAGTCTTGCTTAAATAAATCGTAAAGTACAGAATGTGCATCTGCGCTTGCTGCATAATGCATGTGAGGTATTGATGCTAGTCTACAAGGGTTTCGATATATTGCAACAAAGCTGAAAAACTGGTGCAGGCGGAATCATTACTTCTGCGGCCGGAATATGGTAAAACTCAACATACATCTAATAACTTCAATATAAAGTTCTACCTATTGCGGGAGAGGGGGGGAATTAAGGAGCGTCCTGAAGCTCCAAAACCTAAACTTATAAATCTGTGGAGCACTAACGGCTGAAACACTGTACCTTACTATGAGCACTCGCTCAACCTTGAGGAGGTACTGCCTACAAGGAGCAAATACAAGAACAATGACTTCTACTAATTAATTAAATCATCTGTATAACATCTTAGAACAAAGGATAAGAGTAACTAATTAACTTGTTATGTAGGATTTCTACGTCAAATCAAATAAAAGATTTGAGCTCCAGATAATCAATTTTACTTCACCATTTTTATTTTCGAAAATAATTTTGATAACACTGCAATCAATTTCACAAAGATACTTGGTCTTAGGACCTTTTTATCGGCAATACAAAAACAATTACTTAAAACGAGACCGTCATTTTGCTGAGCTGCTAATACTAAAGAAAACAAGCGTAGGATATTACATGCAACTTCTTCTTTTTTTTAAACTGAAATTACTTGAAAGACTTTACTTCAAAACAGTGCCTACTATAATAACTTTGATCACAAATTGACAAGGGGAAAACGTAGAACTTTTACATCATCTCATCAATCTTCTTAAATCAGGCCACTCCTCAAACATTTAGGACTTTAATAACGACTATTGGGCCTAAAACACAGTTACATCATCATTTAACTTAATTACTTTAGCATCATCCCTGTCGCAGTTCTAAAAAAAAACTACACGTCTAAAATTTGGCAACTTCTAAGATCAATCTACTTCTCATCCATGCTTCTAAACCATACTGGAGCCCCGGAACCAACTACTAAGGGCTACGAAAGTCTGGTGCACTTAACTGTTTGAAGCTACATCTTTAAAAACCCCACCAGGCTCCGGTCTATCTCTGGGCTTCTTTCCTGCCGTGGGTATCTGCTTCACTTGCGCGTCCTTCCCGCTTTGTGGCCCAACAACAAGTCTGGAACTGCAACTGCATCCTCGCTGGACCCATGCTCCTGCATTGCTGTTGCAAGGGGAGGGAGGTCCAGCGAAAAACTGCGCAAACGTCACCTCTGCCTCACCCCGGGGTACTCCAGTCTGCCTACTCCTCACCCCTCGGGTGCCTTGTGCCGTGCGCCCTCGGCGATTTCACGGACCATGACACTGCTTCACCGGCTCCCGCATCCGGTCGGTCACAGCCCACGTGCATACTTCCGGTGGCCTTCTTGTCCGAACGGAGATCCAGGTCAGAAATTCCCCACGGCCGCGATGTGTGCTCGCAAGAGCCCCTGCTATCCAAATCCCTAACCCAGCCATCAGGATATATGTGGGTGAGTGTTATACAATTTTGAAAAACTAAATTAACGCCAAACAACAAAAATTACTATACTTTAACAGCCAAAAGGTCAAAACTAATAAAACACTAACAAAAAATACCAGACGACTCAAAAACAAAAGAAAAAGACTAATGACTTCCAAAATCAACAAGTAACGACGCACATTCAAACAAAAGTGGAATAAATATCTGCTAAAAACTTTAACAAATGAAACAATCATGGTCTAACATCGACCTAAAGAAAAAACCAAAGGAATTTCCTAGACTACAAAAACTTACTTCGTAACAGGTTTTACATAACCAAAAAATTACACAGGAACTCAAAAAAATTTACATGGCGCAGGAATGCAGTCAAACCTCGTTCGTACAGACACTCACGGTTTCCCTAAATTTGCCTGTACGAACAGAAACTGCAGAATTTTAACCCACGTGGCTGCCTATGAATGTGAAAATTGCATCCAAACAGCATATTTTACTAACTGGGTAAAGGAAGATATGTTCAAGCATAGAAAAATTATGCATTTTTGTTTACTAAATGTAAATTTATATATTAGAGTAATGTATTCTGAGTAAAATTATATCCCAGTTATGCAGAAATGACGTCTGAGCTAGCTGAAATTAATGAAAAAGCATACGTGCATATGCTTAACACAACAGCGGCAATACAGCCCCTGTTTACATTTTCTGTGAGGAAATATAATGTTTTATGTTTGATGCGTGACGTCAGTTGAACTGATGGCGACATCACTGTCTGACAAGGGTTCTATAGTGCCGGACAGAGGCACTGGCTAACTCGCTTGGGTTAAGTTTGGTTTACTGGCAGCTGAATGGTCCCAGACTGCTGTATAGACTGGGGCGCATAGCCCTACGGCACGGTACAAAGTCAGGTGTGGCGTTAGCGACTCTCCACACTGCTGGTGTAGACACACACACTCGTTTACCTTCAGTGGGCGTGGCACGGATTGTTCCTGACTTGGCCGCTGCCGCTGCTGGTGGGGCGGGCTGACTCCCACGGTGGACTGCTGGTTCTTGTAGGCCTGAAGTAAGGATTGTCGTATGCGCTCTACGAGCGGGTGCGGCTCGCCGGCGGTCTTGTGGGGTGGCTAGAAGAGGGAGCTAGGGGGAAATGGGAGGTGAGACCTGTGGGGATATACTGCTGAGGGCAGATGGCACTGGGTTGCAGAACAATTGGCTAGGTTCAGAGGCAGTAGCTCTCCACCTTGCACCACTNGCTGAGGGCAGATGGCACTGGGTTGCAGAACAATTGGCTAGGTTCAGAGGCAGTAGCTCTCCACCTTGCACCACTCCTATAGGTGAAGGGCACATGGGTAGGTACAACGGGCTACCATCTAAGGAGGAGCAGGCGACAAGTTCCCTAGCTACGTGTGCAGCCATTCGGGGCTAGGCCACCTAGGCTCAGTTCTAAAAGGCGAAGATAACAACGCGGTGGATGGAGCAGTGGGCTGGTCGGGATGTCCAGCCATGTTGTGGTGTGTGGTCCAGAAGGGGTCAGGCCACAAGAACCAGTCCTATCACTCCAACTGGCGAAGATAACGCGCTGGATGGAGTGGGTTGGCTGATCTGGATGTCTAGCTGCTTCGTGGGTTGTGTTACTAGCGGTTGGAGCTCTGCCGTACGTGCGTACCAGGTACCTTTGCGTGCCTGGGCCACAGATATGGATGGCCGTCTAACGGGTATGTATTGCGACATACGTGCACCCGGTTAAGGGAGCCCGCAGTCCTACGCTAGTTCGGCAAAGTGGTTTCAAGACACTGTCTCCTGCTTTTCCTTTGTAGGTTTGATGTCTACAAGTCACAATCAGCCTAGAAATAAGTACTCGGGGTTAGGTAAGATCACCTGTTTATTCCTCAGAGGAATACACACGGTGGCCTGTACTAACTCCTAGCTATCAATGAACTGTAACGGAAGTAAACTACGGTAAACCAAGTGAAGGGGACCTGGGGCTAAACTAAAAAAGAGCAGATACGGCTAGGTAGCTATGATAACAACCGACCCTAACTAATTCTATGCTGGATACTCTTTACCACGGTTGTCAATATAACAGTATATGTGCATCCTGCAACAACTCACCTGCTGATACAATATTTTGCAAACGAGAGCTTTACTGTTTACATACTGTGTGGGGTGGTCACATTGTCAAAATTTTGTGTACTTATATGAAATGCAGAATAAAACTTATGCCCGTTTTCTCCTGGATTTTCGCAAGTGGAAATCGTGCCGGACGATGCTGCTGGTTGGTGGGTTTTCTCGGGGATATCCCGTTTCCTCCGCCCTTACATGCCAGCGCTGTTCCATTTGCGTCACATTTCACCCTCATCGTTAAGAGCCGCCCAAATAACTCGACTCTCTTCAAGCCTCTACATGATCGTCTTTTACACAGACCATTCAAAACCAGAACTTAAAGCTGATGTCGTAAGCGCCTACCATAGGTGTAAGCTGTTATCCTATGTTAATTACATTCTTACTTCTGAGGTTTCATGTGTCAATTAAGTAATATTTCATAAAAAAAANAGCTGTTATCCTATGTTAATTACATTCTTACTTCTGAGGTTTCATGTGTCAATTAAGTAATATTTCATAAAAAAAAACAAATTGTGTCTGTCAGAGAGAGACTCGCACTTCAAGCAGGAATAATTCAACTTTAATGCAATTTTTTGGTTTTTACGGATGGTTCAGTTTCAATATTACTAAGTCATTCCCAAGAATGACTTAGTAATACCCTTTGTAAAATCAGGGGTCTACTGTACGCCTTGTAAATATTGAATACAAATTTTGTGAAAAAACATAACGTAGTATGCCAGTTTAGAACAGATTGATCCAATAATCTTGTTACCTTTAAAAAACTAAACTCTGCAACAAGACCAGCAAATCAAACAAAACATGAGGAGACTAGTTTTATAAAATACACATAAATGTTATTGAACTATTGGAAACTACTCTGGTCTGACTTCCCCAACATTCACGCTAAAATGTATTAATCATACTGCATTTCCACATTCAATTCATACTTTAATGTAACATTTTGATACAAATAAAAACATTTACTTATAATGGTTTACATTCTCACTTGGAGCATCCGCATCTTCTCAGCATTCACACCTGCAAGAAATAAAAATGATCATTAAAAGGTGGCTTCCAAGAATATCTGCATATACCATACACAGAGGCATCTAAATTATTGAAGGTCCTGTTAAAAAAAACATTAGGTAGGTAATGTTAAAGAGAAAAAAAAACCTTAAAAAAGCTAGCAAATTCAAACCAACAAGAATGAATAAAATTTTTTTTTTTTTTTTTTTTGCAGAACAGTTTTTGGATCCCAGATATTCAAGTCTACTTTAGTTCTTATAGAAGACAAGAGCTTGGCAATTTAACATTTACAGACAAAACAGCAAGACACCATACCTTCATATTTTTGATAATGGCAAAAAATAGAAATGCTATGTGTGGATTTAAATTTGAAAATAATACCTAGAAAACAAAAAGGCTAGCTGGGAGCAACAAACATCTTATCTTGATTCGAGCAAGATGCTGATGCCTGGTTCAGCAAGCATGGCGTATCAAATGAGAGCTACTGCCTGGGGCAAGGAAAATTCATGAATTTCTAGTCAATTAGCACTAAGCTCCCATACAGAACTGCACTGATTACGGCCATAATTNAGTAAAATATAAGTTACGTACTATCGCACAAATTGAAGAGCTCAGTTTGGACATGCTGCAGACTTTATGAACTAGCAGGCAACTGCAAGGACTGGCGACACCAGACGACAAATAAGATGATTCCCGAAAGGAATGCACTCCAATGGAACCTACCCTCACCCACAAATTCTATCTGGCTTCTGTTCTGATTATCCCGTCAAGACTGCAGAGACAGGCTCGTCAAGCCAGACTGTCGTCTCTTCTCAGATTAGATAATGTGTGCTGCACCACATGCCTGAGTTTCGGAATGAATTCCATGGGGTAATATGAGGAGAAATCTATGTATGCCAAAGCTCGACAAATCTGAGTATTTCAAGTTTTAAATTTGGTCATCAGTTAGCATGCAAGTATACTTTTCTTATCAACTTACCACACAATTATGACACTTCTTTTTAAGAGCGCTATTTGGAACTGTTGGCAGCAATGTAGTGGTAGAGTACGACAAGGAGAAATAACGTAACTCCCAGCACGTTGGCAAAAATGGCGAGCTGAACATCAGTAATCATCCTGTGGGAGAAAAAAGTTAATACAACTATCAAATTTATATTAATTTACCTGAATTGGGTAAAACGTGTGTCACAGACATATTTTTAATGCCACATTTACACTCAAAAAATCTAACATGAGACAACAAAATGAATTAATTTTTAGGTTAATTNACATATTTTTAATGCCACATTTACACTCAAAAAATCTAACATGAGACAACAAAATGAATTAATTTTTAGGTTAATTCACTTTAGTAGTAGTAAGATCACTATTGCGGTATGATAATGTGATCAAGTTCCAATGTTGATGCTTCTCTCTACTGCCTTGAATTGAGAAATAATAACATAATTATTAATNGATAATGTGATCAAGTTCCAATGTTGATGCTTCTCTCTACTGCCTTGAATTGAGAAATAATAACATAATTATTAAATGCTGTACTAATATTTTATATAAAAAAAACACTTGCAAAAACACATTTGTGAGATAAATATAACTGTTTTTAAAACAATATAATTAAAATATGCTTAATTTTAGAAGCAAGTGCCGCAGACACATGTGCTACCGGTAACTGATCTGAACACCTGAGCTTCTGCAGAATGTCAAGATCAACTTTTTCAGCGTTTAATAACACATTTCTATAGCAAACTGTCCTACTCAATACAATAAACCAGGAAAACGTTGCTAGGACATGCTGAGGCACAGATACGGCTTCCCTCTCCCCCTCGGTGGTGTAATGGTTAGACCACTTGCCTCCCACCTATGCGAACAGAGTTTGATTTCCAGCGGGGTCGCTCCCGAATTTTCACACGTGGGAATCATGCCCAACAATGCTGCTGGTCAGAGGGTTTTCTCAGGGATCTCCAGTTTCCCCCACCCTTGCATTCTGGCGCTGCCTCACACTCAAATCGCTTCATCCTCATCTGCTCTCAAGACCTCGATGTAAACACTCAACGGAACTCACTTTATCCGTAAGTGTCCTCTCATGAAGACTAGCTAATGTCTCATTCTTGTGTCCACCAAACAGAATGAGCATTGCATCTTCTCCAGCGGAGATTTTGATGAAAAGGCTCTGGTTAGAACAAAACACTTTCACTACAGCAGAGAATTCTTTGTCACTTAACAACATCTTGAATTTCCCAATGTCATATATTCTTTATGTACTATCATATACAATAAACGCATGAACACATAGCAGGTTTCTACACATACTGAATCCCAGTTACTGACTTGCACCATAAATTTAAAATGGTGGTCTTTTAGCTCTAACTCTAGCCACATCACAGCGGTAGCACAAAAAGAAGTTGTTCGGTTTGCAATGGAGCAATAAAAGCATCAGCAGGTCAGTGTCTTCTCCCACTACCGTAACATTAACAGTTTCACTTCATTATACAGCAGTTATAATAATATCGAGGTCAGCATCACCTTTGACATTTATCACTGTAAAGCCTTCTTGTTTCAAATGAACAGCTATGAGATCAATAATTCTCTGTTTGTTGATACTGTTCCGACAAGAAATGGTATTACTTTCCAACAAACTTCGTTTCAGGATGGAAATGTATAATTGGGCTGATATTGTTACCTGCTCTACATTTACGAGTGACGTATTTGATGGATGGCCAATCATCATAGCCATCGAAGAGTATGTAATTGGTACCGTAACTTCAAGAAGCAAATGGTGAATAAGAAATACCAATGTCTGCAAAAGTAGTTCCACTATGCTATGCAACGTGGTGAAGTAAANAGAAGCAAATGGTGAATAAGAAATACCAATGTCTGCAAAAGTAGTTCCACTATGCTATGCAACGTGGTGAAGTAAAGATCTTCCATCAAGTACATAATGATGAGGTGCTTCCAGAGAAATAATGTGTCCACTTTACAGTTTGAGATGTTTCGCAACTGCATAGCCTAAGGTGGTCTTATTTGCCGGAAGCAGCATCATACTGGGTTGAAACAGCGAAGGAGGGTAAGCACGTCTGAGATCGTGCTGAAGTGCTTCATTAAGAGTTATGACTATCATCCGCTGAAATAACATGTCAGGGTCGATGCTGACATCCTTGTTTACTTTGACACTGGATCCAGAGGAGTGTGTCGTAACACGATCAGCTCGCTTTGAACTAAATTTATAAACTTCTTTTCCTTGCATGTCAGCCACTATCTTATCCTCAATTTCTCGTAAATCATGTACATTTACGTGAATTTACGCGGACATCCCAGTCACAATGATCTATAGATCATCACTCTCAGTTTGGAATGGTGTGATTGGTTGAAGGCATGCCAAGATCTTGTTAACATTATCAGCGTCTCGTGATATTCTCAACTCCCGCAAGTCTTTATGTTGTTCACTTGTTTCAAATTTGACAGATGTCAAGGTCTGCATGGCATCATTGAATTCACANCCCGCAAGTCTTTATGTTGTTCACTTGTTTCAAATTTGACAGATGTCAAGGTCTGCATGGCATCATTGAATTCACGGCAAGCTGGCACTGATAGCATCCATTGGGCCCTTTGTACATCAGAGAACCCGCTTCCTCTTGCTAGGCCACTAGTACTCTTTAGGGATCTCATTAATACCTGTTCAATTGATAAATCTGGTCCTAACCCAGCAGTTTTTGTTAGTTCCTTTCATGATATTCAATCCATTTTGAAAGTTAGTGAAATTTGGGATTATTACCTGGTAAAAGAGTGCATATTTTGCACATGTAGATAGGTTGATTTCAGATAATTATGTGTCCAGCTGCCGCAAATACACAAAGAGCCTGTTTAGCTACCACGATTAGTTGATTCTGGTCGCCTGCCCGATCAGCTAGAATAAACTTCCGAGCGTTGCTCACCATAGTTTTTTTTTCAACTAAACTTTTTATGGAACAGTTTTTTATACTGCAATGAAATGTAATTTCATATAATTTACTTATGAATTTTTTTTTTATCTTTCAATTACTCTCTTCTGTGTAGAAGCCAACTACTGACAATGTAGATTATATGTTTATATTCATATACGTATCCGCGATATTACACGTTTTAATATAAATTTTGTTACAGTTATTTGTTAAAACTAGTCAACAGGATAAAGAAAATAGTCATTTTATTACACTTAACCATTCAAAATGCTAAGACTATCACGAGATATGTCTGCAAACCTATGTTACAGCTAGACGTTATTATCCAGTCGTTGAGTGATTTTTTAAATTGATGTCTCTGCAGAGAATTGAACCCACGCCAGTTGATTGAGAGTGCGTACAGTGTTGTTAGGTACAGAAGGAGGGATCAAGCATATATTTCCTTTCGTATAGCTCTATTGTTGAAAATATATTAGGAGTCTTGATGCACTGTTCAAACTCAATGCCTGATAATTCACTGCCATAAAATCCTCTAAACTTATCACCAGGCCACTCGCAACAATTCCACAACCTTCACATAAAATTTTGTTCGTTTCTTTACATGTCATATGCTTTCATCCCCCATCTATTTCTTCAAACAAAAAACCTTAAAGAATCTTACTTTTTATGCTGCAACTTTCCCTAAATTTTTAATAAATATATTTTTCTTAAATTGTTTTGCATTATTTCTAAAAAGGAACCTGTCAGAAATGACAAGGAAGAAACTGTGACCAATCCCCAAAATATGAAACTGTTTGAATAAGCTGCTTTGGAGAAAATACGTGGTAAGTTTAGAGGTATTTGACACTTGGAGTGGCATTTTCCTCTCGCCGGCACTTCTTCCAGTACTAAGTCAGGGAATAAGCTACGCCCCTGGCTTCAAACGGCACTATACGCAGCCCGGCAGCAGGGCCTCTCCAGACGTATGCTGTATATAACCTCCTTGGCAGTTCCTAGATAGTGGTAGTGCGGTACATGGTGAGAGGAGCATTGCTGCGTTAACTATTGGTAATTTCCTAATTTTACCATACAAAGAATTGTGATACACGAATGGAGAATGAATGCGCAACTTTGTAGAACTTACTTTTTTTTTTTGGCCATTATCATTTTGAGTATCTATTTGATCAAGGCGTTCTGACAAAACAGATAAGGTGCGACTCAAATGTGAGGCAGTCTTCCGCGGAACGGCAGGTCATCACACTTCATAGGATACCCAGCCGAGTTCCCAGACAAGCATGTACGTACGCTGCATTTCCTTTTTGCCGCCAAGGAATATTATTCACCACCAATTAAGGCAAGTACAGTAACCTTACTGTTGCTTCAAAATGTTGACCATTGGGGCTTACAGAAAGTTATTTTTACCCCCCCCCCCTTCTCCTGGCTTAAATCAAAGCCCCGGAACAGTGATTCCCACAAAATCTGTGCCACTCTGATTTCCAGAGCACAAGCAATACTGAGCACGTAGGGCGACACCAATTTAGCTGCTTCGTAATATTTTCTGGTTTTTCATGAATATTCAAATACAAAATTGGTAAGAAAATGATGAAGCAGGTAACTTGATGCAGCTCTACGCACTCGCAATCGCTCATGCTCTGGGAAGCAAAGTGGCACAGATTTAGCATGAAATCACAGTCTGTGACTAATTGCAGGAGTTTTTTTTTTTTTTTTTTAATTCTTTAAGTTTACTTGGGTTGGTTTTTTTTTGTATATTTGATATGTTTTACTCCACAATTTCCCTAGTCCTTGTATTTGCAGCGCTCCTCTCTGTTGCAAATATTCGCTTGCACGGGGAGTATACTACAGGCCAGGCCAGACTCGATCCAGCACAGGACGTAGCACAGGCACAGAAAGTAGAATACATGTGTTTGCACGACTTCGCCACAATCATGCACGTCACATGCACAGACATACACAGAAAGTTGGGCTACATTCTGTAATTCCTGTGCGTGTGTGGACATGGTCGATCAGAACGTGGATACCACAAAGTTCATGCAAAGATAAAAATGGCTAAAAAAAAAGTAGTGAATTTAGGGATGGGAAATGCGAGTGCATGTCTCGAGAACTTCTTGATGCCAAAGAGGCAACATGTCTCATGAGACACTCGAGACAACTATGCACGCCTCTTACGTCACGCGGTACAATATCACGCAGCGAGACGCGATGTCTCTGGCGGTCCAATGTACCCCAGTCAAGGTCAACCTATGTGGCGGATAGCAGAATGTGTTATTTCGATTTCAGTTGAGCTTGAGTCTTCGATGTATGGTGCATGGGAAAGAGCCATAATTTAGTGAATGCAATTTTTGTAGCGCACATTAATGGCTATCAAGAGAACACCATGGGAATGAGAGTATTGCACAGAAGTCCCAGGAAACAAAGTACAGTGTAATATTTGCTCCCGGTGTATTAGTTTTGAACGCAAAAATACTTTGGGCATGATTCGGTCACCATTTGGGGGGGCAATAGTAATTACAGTAACCTAAAATCTGAGTACTCATACCAAGCCATTCGCCTTTGCCACTGTCATTGAATATGTAACAGAGGAATGTGCAATGATAATGGAAGCTTCTGAAACACAGATCACACCAACAGCAAACGTGAATAACAGTGGTGAACTATCAGCATCGAGTAGTAACAGCAATGTATTCTGGGACTCCTTCGATAATACAGTAGTAAAAAAAAACACTATGCACAATCCCATTATCGATATGCGAGTAGAAGTGCAACGATACCATGGAGACTGTTATATTCAATGTACCGTGAACCCACCGACTTACTGCAAGCAGAATAAAAGTCGCTATCCATCACTGGCTATTTTAGCGTAACAATATCTCCCTATCCCAGCTAAATCTGTTCTAAGTGAGAGAGGTTTTTCTACATTGGGCCTTCTCGTAAATAAAAACAAAGCAGTCTTCGGGGGAAATTAGCATACTGGATGATATTGCTAAATAAAAAAACCTACAGAAAGCATAATTAGTACAAGGGACTAGAAATATTTCGTTTTCATTTAATTGCATAGTTCATTTCTATTGTTTGCAGGTGTAGACTTAGTTTAAGTTACCATGTTCTGTTCTACCGCTTTCCTTTGTTTTGTGAATAATTAGTTATAATTCTGTAGTTAAATACAAACCGATTATAAATCAAAGACACGATGAGAATACATACTTCAAAGGCATACCAATCCTCACTGTTTATTAAATTGCAAATAATATTTAATTTGTGTTTGAAGAGTCCGTAAACGTGGTTTCCCTCTATTTAATTTTGTAAATAAGCTAATACTACCATAAATGAAACGTCAACGACGATACCATACGCTACTCTGAAACTGAAGGCAGGGAATTCTACGATGTATGTTCGGCCTGTGCTCGGACAGATTACACGACAATGCGTTCATTTAAATTGGCTCGAGCTCCGCCTTACGGAAGTAATGTTTGCAACATGTGATTCACACACACGCGCAGAGAGGGCAGCACTGCTCACTTTGACTCGAGAAGGGTTATGAGATTCTCTACATTTTGGCTGCGGGTCTCCAGATTCTTGAGCGAGAAGAATTCCCATCCCTAAGTGAACTTGACTAGTGCTTGGAGAGTTTGGCGCCATATAAACAGCAGTTTGTTTGTAGTGACTCAGATTATTATTGTACAAGAGGAGTAGGTTAAGACAAATTGTATAGAGAAATTGTATTTCTGCAAAGTAAATTGAAATGTCCAGATTATTTTTCATTCCAATGTTACCAACACATGCACATATGGTAATTATTAAGTTTAGGGGCTTTTCTGAAAAACTAAAAAAAAAATTCAAAATTGTGATATATTATTATTCTACTAATCACGTAGAACACGAATATACTGGGGGCGTTGCTTTAGAATAAGTACAACATATTTAAAAAAATTGAACAAAATTGCGAAATGAGGAGTATAGCCAGTTTGTTAACGTTTCTGAAAGAAACATCCTAGACCAACAAAAGTTGCATTAATGGGTTCTGCACAGCTTACCTTGGTCATATTCAAGAGGGCGTAATGTTAAAATAAGTAGAACATATTTTAAAAACTTGCGAAATATGTTTGTTTACGTCTATTAACGTCAGAGGAATTATACCAGCCCCCTACCTAGGTGAGTCAATTTACATTCTTTTGGTGTGTTTTACTGTTTCTTTAAATCCCTACAATCCTACATTCGTAGTTTAGTGTAAAACCCAAACATCCTAGGTTAGTGTAAAACCCTACTATCCTAGGTTAGTTTAAAACCCTAACATCATAGGTTAGTGTAAAACCCAACAATCCTAGGTTAGTTTAAAAATGTAAAATAGTGATTCACCCATGGTGGGGTTAGGTTCTGTTAGGTTAGGGGGGCACATATTACGAAATTAGTCGGACGTTAATGCCCCTAGTATATTCGTGTTCTACGACGTGATTAGTAGAGTGGAAATACATCATTAGTTTGCATTTTTTTTTTTTGTTTTTTTTAGGAAAGCCCCTAAACTTAATAATTACCATTGGCATGCAAAATTCTCAGCATAAAACATTAGTTCATACAATTCAACTACAGCCTCTAATATTCCTGTTTCTTGGCCAAACATATATATACAAATAAATGCAACATTCACATTTTACTGGAAATTTCAATGAATTGTCATCTCGTTATGTCCTTTATAAAAGCATTTTCTTGGATATGGTGCTGCGCTCTGGAGGCATCAAAAGCGTGAATAGACAGCTGGATAGAATATCTGAGGGTCTAAATATTAAATGTGAAATAAATGACTGTCACCAATATAAAGACAGTGATTATGACTGTAATCACCTCCAGCACTTACCGGTGTGTGTATTTTTACAGCAGTATCAGCCCTACTGAAAAATAATTTTAGTTATTTTATTGTTATTATGAATTCCATCCCTCACGAACTCCGATACACCCTGCTATCAATACATACCTTTTTCTTGTATTAATTGAAGTTTACTTCAGAAGAACCCCTACTACTCACTACCACTTCTCAATCCGCCTTGTCCTCCAACTCTAACGATGGGCACCCGTGATACACCGAGAATTTTACATGAGTAACCAGAAATTGACCGGTCCATCCAGACGATACTCGGAAAAGTAACCTCCAATGCAGCGCACTTTAATCAATTCCAACCAACACATTTACGATTATCCTATATATTTTCTTTTAGTACTCACGTTTATCTTAATTGCAACAACGCAACCAAAATTCTTGACAGATTCCTCTTACTTTTTCGTGCACGACCTTCCAACGTTGCTTCTTACGTGTCCCGTGTTTGTTGACGTTTACAGGAACCATGAAAAAACATGCCGCGTGGCCATAGACAACACCAAAGAGCATACAAAGTACTAACAGAGTAATAATTTTGTAAATAAGGTGTGCGCTTTGAACTGCACACAGAACAACTTCGGAAATCAGGAACGGAGATGGAAATTTGTAATTAGAGCAGCCTAACTAGCGAGTACTCATAGGAAGCCATTTTGTTGGTATGACGTCACATGCTCCAATACATTTATATGAAAGTAAAGCAAATATAATAAGCTGTTTTAGGTCTTAGTAGACTAATCACAGTGGCTGGGAGTACTGAATATATATGTTACGACTAAGTACAGCATCCTGCCTTAAAGACCGTTTGCCACACCGCTCGTCCACCATATCAACCGGCAGCAGTGTGCCCTCAGTGCACAGTGCAGCACCGCGTGCAGTGTGGTGCGAGGAGAGCAGGAGAGTGCCGAGTAGTGCCTCGCAACTTTATACCATCCCCCCTTCCATAATGACGGACATGGCAAACATTAATTATAGGGCAATTAAAGATAAAATAATTAATAGCAAAATTAAAGATGTGTGTGGACGCTCAAAGATGAACCTATAAGCATATGAGAGCATTAATTATGCTTATTTGAGAATTCACGTATTTTTCGCCATGGTTGTTTCGCCCTCTTTTCATGTCTTTCACACTTAAATTGTATTTTTTTATGTGCAGCGTACTATTATGTACTTATTTATTCATGTTTTATGGAACGGTTCATATGCATTTAGTTGTGCAAGTGTTTTAGTTCAACAGAAAGTAGTGCAGGGCGAGCCACGTGCCACTATAGTTCGCGCCTCGCGAGCTCGCTAGAATGTCGGAGTTAAGTGTCTTAAGGGATCGTCACACGCAGTAACGTGCTCCAGGTACTCTCATGTTTTCGCGCCAATCATCTTTAGCTGCAATAGTCAAATGTAACTTACTGGAACCTGTTCGTTTCTGCATCTGGAGGCGCCACCTCTTCTTTCCTGGGAATAGCATCGCCTGGAAAATCTTAACACACCAGTAATTCATTGTTGTGCACACCTGTGCACATTCGCAGTTCTGCCTATCTGATGGGCCGCAGGCGAGAACACATGTAAAGTTTTCACCTAGAGTGATGTAAAGTTTTGTGCGAGAGTAATTACATGCAAGTTTTCAGACTTAGTGTTTTTCATTTTAAGCAGTGCCTTCGGGCCTTTCAGTGTCCGGGTACCCTACAACCTGCTTTCACCATAATTTCATGTAATTTACCCTAATAACCAGCATGATTAACACCGAGCTTTTATCAGCAAAAGGTGTGAAGCTCAGCCTGAATAGCCCACTTCATTCTTACTTACGTATCATGCATAGGGAATGCCTTGTTTTCCTGTCCAGAGAAACTCATCAAACAATTTCACCGAGAGACTCCACACATCTGGGCGAAAGGCCTGCCATACCCTGAGATAATCACCATAAGCAGCAATCAACACCACCTGCCGACAGTGTCTGGTGCCGAGTCGGATATTCAACTTCAAACCCACCTAACAATGTTTTTCACTGCCCTTCAAAACAATTATTACCTTAATGAAAAAGGGCTTTCCGTCGCAAAATTAATTTGTATCAAAATAAAAAATTGCTAGAAGTGGAAAAGTATACTTATAAGGAAGTAGTGAAAATGGTAATGTATTTCTGGTTTAATTAGTAAAGTCATTGAAGGGTTCAATATGTATTTGTATCAAACTGACACACTGTGTAAATTCCTTAGACGAAGGTTTTGTTATCGTGAGTCAAATTACTGTAATGTATATTCATTGTTTTTAATTCATGCCTGGTTGCTTTACTGTCATATTAACTGCTTCCTGTGTAAAACCTAACCACATAAGTGATCGCCTATGTAATGCAATGTCGAATTACAGTACAAAAAGGTGTGTGAAATGGCCCATCAAAGAGTTTCACCCTACTTTACTGGTGTTGCTGAATGGTCAATACTCTTAGTAAGAGTTGGATTACTCAAGCAATTTTCACCAACAACAGTGTTGGTGGGGGGCCCAGGGGCCCTATTCTCTAACTTGAACAGTCACTGTGATGGTCTTTATGAAAAAGGGGACTATAATGATGGTTACTCGTAAGTATCTTTATGTGGTATTCTGTAAGATATATCATTATTGATGTATTTTTTGTGCTAAGGTGTATGTTTGGCAATGCAGCGGGCTGTGTTATAAAATCAATGATCTGCTTTTTAAATTATGTTTTTCCCATAAAAACAGGATGTCTTGTGTGAGACATTTTGTTAATAAAAACAAAAGGGACTTGCCAAGTTTTAACTTTGTGATATCAGTTTTTAGATTTACAAGAATAACTGTGCCCATAGCAGTCTTCACATGTGCAACAGATGCCATGACATGTTCCTGGATGGTGCACTGAGATTTCCTTGGAGTGCTTACAGCCTGTCGCACAATGAAATGATCCTACCTGCTGATGGCTCACTGGGATCGACCCAAGCGTTCTCGATGGGTTTGTGTGCCCTCCTGATCCTAATGTGCCCAATACCGACTCAGTGCAGGCAAAATAGGTCAAATGTCAATCAATGCATCAAAATGTCCAACCTGCCTCTCGGAGGCCGATTATGTGGTCTCTCTCAAATTTAACTAGCTAGCTAGGCTAAGGCTTCTCGAATGTGCTGTCGGGGCATGCTGCATACTCACAGAACTTGACTCTATGGCTCACACTGCCTGTGCATTATTCGGTGTCTAGCAGCTATGGGTGGTGGGACACGTATGTCCCTAGCAGTACTTAAGTCAAGCAAACCACATTAAATGCAAATGGGACATATGTTGGGCTATGACGGTACTGTGTGCAACCTTCGTTGTAGTCGCACGATTCGTTCATGATGATCAATTTCTTTTTTCAAATGTGTATTTCACCTCTTTAATTAACACTGTACTCAGACAGCCCTTCGCTGCACCATTATTCACCGAAGCATGGGACAATGACTGTTCGACCTGTGGGCTCACACTCTTCCATCTAACTATATCTCCAAAAACGACAAATCGCCATTGATTCCAGTCCTCTCGGCTGTTGCTGGTGGCCCTGGTGGCTCCCCTTTTCGTGTAAGTACGAATTCGCTCTCTGTAGGTGTCACACATGAAATGGGTAGGTCTGTGACTCTGGATTCTCCATGGCCTTCAGCACTTGTAGTGGTTTCATGCCATTTGGTTGTGCTGAGTGGATGGAATGCTGATGAGGGTGTGGTCAGGTTCTGGACTCACTTAGGTTATCAAGGAGTACTGACGATAATATACATAACACGATTCTGACAAATTTCTCAGTCCCATGCAGTCTTCCAGTATTGTTAGATGCATCAAATAGTGACCTAGGCCCTATTAGGAACCAACCACCTAATTGTCCCTAGACAGCAGCGAACACCAGTAGCAAGCGATGTGGAAATATACTTGTCGACTCTTCACTGCAACCATGATTGAAATGTCTAGTTTCAAAACTGCACAACTGAACAATTAAGATGCCTTATGGGATACCACTTTAGAGGTAGTATGTGTGTCCCTGGATGGTGGAGACTATTAAAATTGCTAAAATTATTTTCCCTATTCAGTTATAATAATTATAATACATCGCCAAAAATACATATTCTCTGAAAAAAAATATTACAAAATTCAAAAACTAATACATAATATGTTCAACAATCAGTGTTTCTATAGCCTCCAGGATATAAAAAGATATCTCCAGAAATGTTAACCATATGTGTGTAAATATATGTTTATATGTGTATATATACAGTATATATACATATATACTGTCGTCATCCCTCCTCTGTTCATCAGAGCCCAAACCTGACATGTGGATGTCAAATTGAAGACAGCCGCCCAGTGTGTGCTCATGCCTGTGAGTCGCTGGCGTTTCATCGTGGGACAGAGGTCACTGCGACTCTCAGCAAAGAACGCGAAAACAACTTATTAAAAACTATGTGAAGGAAACCACAAGTGCACTGCGTGCGTGGTTTCTCCACTGTTAATAGCAGTTTCGTCTGTCGGAAAAATTTTACCTTGTGGGGGTATGGCCTTTTCGCTTACGCCATGGCTGACTAGTCTGTGCGCGAGTGGTGTGTGCTCTGGGTGCTTCGGCTGTTCCATCACGAGAGTGGTGTGTGTGTCTTTAACAGCAGACTGCCAATGAGCAGATGTTACAATAAAAGTTTTCAGGCAGGTTTGTAGACACATCACACGATGATGTGAGCACAAACTCCTTGGTCTCCGCTACTGTTCTCTGCACCACAATACAACAACTATCAAGCACCATGCCTACAAGAACATCGGGCGTGGCCATCAGCTACAGTATCTCAACTCTGTTTGGGAAATCACCTGCTTCGCCCAACACGGCACGAATCCAGCTGAAGGTCCCACTTTAATCCGACCATGTGGCCGACTCCAGGACAGTCTCATGGTACGGATCCCAACCGACCGACAGGTGTGCTCACTCCCAGCGCTGCGCCATCAGGGTGTAGCATGCGTGAAGGCGACACCAGGCTACGTAATGGCCCTGATCGGGATGCATACTAACGCCATTGTGCAACACTAAATGTTTGCGAGTGTTAAAGGTCCCAAAAAGCAGAGCAAAATCATTCCCAGTTAACACAAAGCACAAACCATAAGTAAAGAGTGTTTTTAAACATAATTACAAATTATGTTAAAGTGAAGTGTCAACGACTTCCTAATTGGAGCATGGGCTTCACCTATGCCAACCTACGTTTAACCCCCACAGGCATCACCTGACTGGGGGCATCTCAGTTTATGTGTTTTAGTAGGAATAGTTAGGGTAAAAGTGTACATGTTTATTTTGGCAGCAGTCATCAGGTTTTACAGACTCGTATAGAGACATTTACAGCACTACATGCCCGTAAACCTAACAGCGCAGAAATGCATTGTCATGAATACTTAAGTAGCTTGTTTAGTGAAGTTTTTGCTTGAGAGAATGTTCAGTCTATATTTAGTTAAGGGAGGTTTCCCACCCATGCACTGTAATCTATTAAGGGCCTAACCCTATTTTGCATTTCTTTTATACTCACGCGTTTCCGACTGCCGACATCTTCGCGGCAAGTGGCTGGAAAGACATCGTCAGCCATTCAGTCTGAAGCGGGCATTCCACAGAGCAGGCCCTGCAGTTCGCGACTACCGGGCACATCATCAACTTCTTTGTCCTCCAGCAAGAACCATAGTTTTAACTTATTTTTCGACCAGAGCAGTATAACTTAACGTAACTTCATCGCCTGGGAGGAGCACCTCTCCACCTCTTGAAGAACTACAGCCCCAGGAGTGTAAGTTCACAGTTCTAATCCAGAGAGCACACACTCATTTTTCCTGTGTCAGCCCCCGACGGGCTTAGTGCGTCGAGCCCGCTTAACGACGTGAGCACTGCCAAAAGGTTTGTAGTGTCGAAACGTCAATAAATGTCTGCAATCCCCAAGTTAGCTTTCTGATTTACAGGCCTTACCTATTAAAGGTATTTCGGGATCTGGACCCACAAACCAACCATTCTAAGGTTTTTTTTAAGTGTTTTCAGTGTAATATGTACTTTTATCAGTGTTTAATTTGTGTGTGAAGTGGCCTTACAACCCCGCATTTAGCTGACTTGATACCATCATAACTGTCCACCTCTCAACGGGCACACACGGCGGTACTGGGCCGACCGCGACTGCCCATGGCTAGCCGCCTATCGAACCGCAATTAATAACCCTTCAATTGAGAAGTTGATGATCAGGAGAACAGCCTAGCCACCTGGGTGACTCGGCCACGACCCACAACAGCAGAGCAGCTGGTAAGAAATCTACAAGACCTCTCTGGTGAGTGTTTCCCGCCAGAACTCTGAACGAAGAACGGTGCAGCGGTGATGTCACTACCGTTCTCCAGCCCCAACCTCGCAACGAGTGGGCGTCATTTTAGTTTTTGCAATGCTAATGCAGGTCGACTGAACTTTGTGATATTTGAGCAGTGCCAACTACAAAACCACCCAGCCGAACTACCTATGTTCATTCTCCACAAATCAAATGAATTTTAAATCTTATGGTAGGGAGATTGCTGTGCTGTGTTTTTTATTGCAGGGAATTACAGTCGATAGCCTGTCCTTAGCGTGTAATTAATTTACCAATTAATTTAACTTAGTTTTTCCGTAATCGTTTTTTATTCTTAGTGATTTTTGCCTTCCTTCCGAATAACATTGTAATCCGTCACTTCCTTGTAGGTGCAACTAATTTTTGACAAAAAGTGTATATTATACGGCAGCAGATATTAACTCTGAAAGCAAATCCTCTAATTGGCGCTGGAGTTAAGATTTTGCACAATTAAAAACTTAAACAGTAAGTAGTAAGCCTACGAATGTAATTTTTTCCCATCACTTTGGTTAAAATAAGAGCGTCCACAATAGATTTGTTGCTGCTTACTGCTTCATTTTCTGGGCAGAACAATTCGTAAACCAGAAATATTGACTACCAAGTCTTAAGTTTAGCCCCTTGCAGTGAATCAATACGGCTATCTATTAAAAAAAAAAAGGATTTGTTTTTATTTAGCGATATTTGAGCCGAAAGAAAACCCGAATCTAACTGAGCAGCAAGTTTTGATTTTGATTATGTCGCATACAGTAGAATTAAAACTTCTTTGCACATAGCTCACTTTTCATTCGCCCTGATTACTCGCGCAGCCACTGAAGTTTGATTACAAATAATGCAAGTCAATTACATGTTGTATTAGTCTAAATTAATTAGCAAAGTAAACATATATTTTGGTAGCTTACTGCTTATTGCTTAGTTCTAGCCAGTTCTTACTGTATACCGTAAAGTTTTTTTTTACTGTGTAAATCCCTTTAGAATATGAAAACACAGTTCGTAGACAATTTATTTATGGCAGTTAATTAATAGTATTAAAACATATTTTTTAAGCAATATAACCAATGTATGACAGTTAATAAGAACCATTTCTCGGGAAAAGAGCATATACATCCATGTGTCTCATTTCCTGAAAGAAAAATAATACTACCAATTAAATAACCAAACTGCTAATTTCCTCTTGATTTTTCGGTTTCTAGAATTAAAGTTTATAGCTCATGGCACACACTAAAGTGCTTTTGAATATAACCATACCACCAACTTACTTCTTCGAGGCGCTAAGGGGCAAACATACATGGCATGGCTAAAAGCTGTGCCGTTGTTTCACAGTTAGAGCTCGCATATACAATAAATTCCGAGTTAGTCTGTAACAGTCCACCTCTGCCGAAGCAGAGCTTATATATTCTGGCGAGGCGAAACGAATAATTATACTTATAGATGCATAGGTGTATTTATATTTTATTTATTTTTATCAGCTAATTTGGGAAACCGCAATACGAGAGTTTTTAAGGGCGTTGTCAGGATATCTCCGGTACCAATTCAAACAATTCTCACATGTTCAACAAATCTGGGATACAAATAATAAAATGCGAATTTGACTACCGCTTGAAAAATAGAATTACGTCAATCTCTTGGCCAACTTAAACTATAATTTATAGCATGTCCTGGCTGAGCGTTATAACTCTACAAAAGCCATTAGTAAGTTCTTTGATAAGCTATTCTGGAACATTATGCAGTCTGAAAGTACAATTTTAGACTCTATAAGTTACAAACTATTTAAATACATCACCATAAAGTTAGGGTCATGATCGTAGGAGATGTATTAATACTAGGCTATTCTTTTAGCATGAGAATCTGACGCCTTTTGGACTGAGTTCACAAGATTAGCTACTGCAGAGATAGTAACTATAGCCTATTTGTCACATAATTATTTCAGTGCAATGTACGGTTGAAGAAGAAACCACAGTCTGTCAAAAAGAAATTGACTTATAATACTATTATTACGTCTTTTTACTTTATATAATATTACTAATGTAGTAATCAATACGATTCATCACTATGGAGTCCTTACCGACCTTTTAGAATGCTTTATTTTTGGGTTGGGCACATTTTCAAAACGGCAATCTTGGAAATTTTAGTTTGATATGTTTTGATGATAATGTGTTTTTCGTAATACTATCTGCACCGCGTATCATTCGTAGTAAAATAAAGTATGTTGCGCTGTTAAAAACACTTACCGTCATTTTACGGAAAAGTGATGGTATAAGAATTCTCAAGAACACTCCGTAAAATTACGGATACGTTTTATCCTATGACGGATTTCCTGTAAACGTCACCCAACTTTCCATAAATTCACGGAAACTTATATATTTCTGTATATATATACACACGAAAAAATATTTTAATTTTCGTTATGCGCATGTTCTACTATGTATAAAAAAGTAATTAAAAAAAATGTTAAAATATTTTACTGCGTCTTTGTCTCTTTGTCTCTCTGTCTCTCTATATCTTTGTCTCTCTGTCTCTCTCTCTCTGTCTCTATCTCTCTCTATCTCTCTCTGTATCTCTGTCTCTCTCTGTCTCTCTCTCTCTCTCTCTCTCTGACACACGTGAATCTAATCTCTTGAAATAATATCAAAGTAGCTCCCAAGTTCAACCAGAACTCATTCTCATTTACCAAATATTTCTTGAGTGAGGAAAATCCAACATGGCCACAGGGAACTGGAAGAAAGGGATCAGTTGGTCTAGGGTTTTGTCGTTCTTCGGCCGCGGTATTTCCTGCAAGTCTCACTCAAAGTGAAGGTTTTCCTCTCACGGTCACGCAAAAATCCAGACACGACTCTTCACAATTTATTCTCCCGGGCGTGCCTCAAGGCCTACGAAGCGTCGGTGGAGGACGAAGAATTCTTGTTACCAACCGTTCTTGCCGCTCGCAACGTTGTACAAACTGATCATATAGTGCAGCAGAATCACGTCGGTGCAGAGCTATAAGGGAAATCTACGATTGTTTTCCTTGGCCACTAATTGTGGGCATTTCAAAATCAGTAATCGCAAGCTAACATAGACACTTATTTAAAATTGACGCGGGCAAGAGTGGAATCAAAGTTTGTTTTGGCGACTTGTACCGAAAGGGCGGCAATGCGCCTGTCACGTGTAGGCGTACGTTTGCCTAAACTCCAGGCGCAGAAGCGAATCCTTTTTCTGCTACCCGGCGCGGTCTCCTTAAACCTTGACAACATTAATATAAAACAACCAGGAAACGATTCCGCGATGTTAAACTTATGGTTTATGGTGAGGTTGTTGGACAAGGAAACGTGTCTGCGGGCAATAAGGAACTAGGAAGGAAGCGGCCATGCAGCAAGGAACCATCCCGGAACTCGCCTGGAGTGACCTTGACAAGCCACGGAACACTCAAGTCACACTGAGAGAACAGCAAACTAAATACTTGTTTGTATAGGCTCAACAAATATGTTTGTATAGGCTCAACAAATATGTTGGTTGCCCAACAAATATGTTTGGTTAGGTAAACAAAACTTGAAAAGCAACAAAATTAATTTTGGTCATCTAACAAAAACCCAAAATTTGAATAAACAAAACCTCTGTGTCGGGCCAAAATAAATTAGACTGCCAACAAAATGTTTTGTTGAATTAACTGTATGTATTTGTTTGGCTGCTCATCTGATTGTCTTCGTTTGAAAATACAGCTCGGGAGTTTGTTTGCATTTTTGTGACAATTGGAATAGTGACAGTGATTGTTAGTGAATTTATTAATGCTTAATAATGGCATAAACATTCCTATGAAACAAGTTCAGCATGAAATTAACGGATAAAGGTGTGAAACTTGAAATATTTATTTGCGCGCGTTGTCCGGTATTTGAAACGTGTGTGTTCAAAAACACTTCGTCGGCAGTTGTTTAAGCTGCTCTGCCCTCACAGCTCAGGGGCAGGGTGGCCGATTTGAAGTCGGAGGGTCGGGAGTTCGCACCCCGGTTCCTCCGCGGCGGATTTCCGGTTAGCATGTCGCGCACGAGTGTACTGTGAATTTGTCGTCAGGTCGGTCTAACTTGAGCTCGCCGAACGTCACTTACACGCACTGTCGAACGTTCCGCACGCTACGTCCAACGGCAAATGTATCGGTCAATATGTCAATAAAAGTCAACTTTAAAAAAAAAATTAGCTGGAGTTGCTAAGGCGTAGCTCTCGGGTGCAGGTGACCTCGGTTCGAATCTCCGTCGAGTTTCCAATAATCTATATTGACCGAAACTGTTTAATGTACGTGGAGCCAGACAAATCTTTAGTTGCGCCAATCAAATCTTTGTTCGGGGAAAGCAAACAAAAAAAATTGGTTTCAACAACAAAATATTGTGCTTACCCTACACAAACAATTAATTTGGTTGCATCTAACAAACCGTTTGTTTGATTCAACAAAACTTTCTTCTCGGCGCAGAATGGCCGGACTGGGGACAGAATAAAAGTTCTCCCTGAACGTGAGTCGGGTGTTTAAATACCGCGCCAACTTGTGGGGTTGTGGTGTTTGCAGCCACTAAAATCATCGTTTGCGGTGGATTTAAAGTGGTTCGACAGGCACAAACAGCAGAATTTTACCAGAAATGCTAAAAAGCGTTAAATTTGCCTCGCGATCCTCACCAATGTGCTTTTTTTTCGTAAGGACATTTTAAAAGGCATTTGATAATCTGCATATTATGATGCTTATGCTGACATCAAGAGGCGAACTCGGTGTATAAAGAAGTGATGGGATAGCAGAAGTTTGAGGATTATATACACGTAGATATGCAAAATCATTTTTAAAGGGCGTGTATGTTTGCTCACGTGGAGGTATTAAATGGATTTTACTGAATAGATGTTATATATACCTACAAACATATATACATATTGAGTTCTTGTTTGTATTCTGTGAAATCCTTCCCAATATAAATACAATTTATTTCGCAAAATCTTGTGATACAAACAAAATGTAGAATACACAAATGTCAATTTTAAAAAAAATTATGACACATTTGGAAAATAGAGAGAAGAATTAAATATTCCAATTTGCACGCTTTGCGGGTTGGAACCAACTTGGAGTAATTTGGGCATCGTCACCATTCAGCACAAGTAAATATCAGCGCGCACTGGCTGACAGAGTAATGTAAATCACTGTAAATTTTTAGAAATTTGGCCAAATATTGATTTTTAAGTATGATTATTTCTTAAAATCAGTTTTTATTTGTGGTATGTTTTTAGTTTTCAACTAAAAAATTTTTAACTTCTTCCGTGAATCAGAATTTTAATTTGCTAATAATTTAAATTTTACACTTTGCTTCTTCATTATTACTTTTAGTATTTAAATTATTTTTTTTAATGTATGTATTTTATATTTAGAAATTTGCAATTTCCTCACTTTTCCCTTCTTTTTTTTCCCCAGGTTTTCTTGAATTTTCAGTCTTGCATTTATATCAAGGTCATCCTAGGTTTGGGTCAAGATCAGCTCTGGCCACACAAATCCTGCATGGCCGTCTCCCGAGGTCACTGACCTGCTTAATGCTCTGCAACTCCAATCACTAAACCAGACGCCCTATTTCTGTACAACCTTCTACTTAACCATGATACAAAAGACGAGTTCAATTAAAAGAGTTAATTATGTAACCACGTGTGGCTAACACTCCGCAGTATTTGAACAGCTGTTTCATTCAGCTGTTATTTTATTTTATAATTGCTCTTACTCCTATCGTTAAGTTACAACATTATAGCTCACTTCATCCAAATTGTAGTTTCACTGTGAAAGTTGGCAAAAATTGTTAAGTTGTGAAAATTCTATTTATTTGCAGCTGTTTATTTTGCTTAACATTCTGCTTCTAGTGATTTATGAAAGAACACTTATGATTTTGAAATAATTACACTAGAGAGAAAGAAAAATAAAATTTTGGGAGTAACGATGTTTTATTGTTTGGCATCTTCTAATACTTGGAGAAATTTTACTATTTGTTTACGCTAAATCAGTTAACCTGAAGTACGTATTTTACATTGCTTTGAGTTGTTGCCAAACACCATTGAACTGGGACAGGTTGTTTCGGAATAACATTGTCAAGGAAAAGAAGACTTAATCGTATGGTAGAAAATGTATTTCTCTCTGTCGTCTGTCATGAACTTGCACCAAGTATAATCAAAAGCTTATCTTTACGCCTGGAGTTTAGGCAAACCTCAGCGTACATAAGCAAGACACATTGCTGCTCGTCTGGCACAGATAACCAAAAATAAGTCCAGTTTCTGTGCCTTGTTATTTATACGTTTTATTTACTAGAGTGCAAACACATTCGAGGATGAACAATTCATTTTGAAATGGCAAAATAAGTCTTGCAGACGTGTATGATATATAGCCTCATTATCATAAATATTGCACGTAGTAGTATATAAAAGCAATGAAATGAGAAACAAGAACTCTGGAAAACCAGTCCTCCTCACAGCCAACGTAGACCTTGAGACACACTTGAGAGAATAAATTGATAGGATTCCGGTCTGGATTGTAACGCGGCCGTGAGAGGAAATCTACACTGCCAAGGAGACGTGCAGGAAATCGTTAGGCAAAGAAACTAGCTCTAAGTACCAGTTGTTCCCTTGTTCCGTTTGCTAAAGAAACATGCTAAATTTTACTCTCCCATGGATATGTTCAATAATTAGGAATAGAGCCTATTTTCATCTATCACGGCAGCATTTGCACTTGTGTCAAAAAGAAAACATTATGTAAAATGCATGTCAGACGGTAGTGTAATCTGAACTAAACTCTAGCAAGTAGTGTATAACAAGAGAACTGAAATTAATGTTGTTAGATACAAACGTTTTATCGAAATAAATCAAATGATCCAGAGCTATGGCGTGCTATATTGCAGTGTTTGAAGGTTGTGATTTAAGACAACATGGCTAGTTATTTTTAATGTGCCTGCTAGTTGGCTGTTTTGTACTTAAATTTCGTGAATTAATTGTTTACTGTAGTCGAATAAACGATGTCGTAAACTTGGTTTGTACAACTTACTTTATTGGGGTGGATCTATCTTACGAAATTGCCGAAACGATAACTTAACAATAAAAAACACTTCGGCATCAGCTGCATAAAATCTTTCATTATAATCAGGTAACTTTCCAATGAAAATATTTTTAAAAACACAGAAACCATTTGCACATTAAAACCCCAATTAGCTATTGTAACTTATTACTTGTAGACAAAATGTGGAGGGGATTCACCTAAAAGTACCTGAAATGATACAAATTCTCATATTTCTGTATGTTTTCTTTATTAAAATGAATTAAGACATGGTTGAATGCTCCATTGGCAATTACTTCACTTGTAGAAAGTTTGAACACAAATATTCAGGGTGTATAATAATACATCAAGCCAAAATTCAGTATGGCTGCCATTTTGAAGGTATTAGATCTATTAAAATTACAATGTCTCATATTGCAAACATTATACACCAACATTGATGGTAATAAACTGAAAGGCTCTTACGAAACAGCGAACATCATTAATTTTTATAAATCATTGTCTTCCAAAATAATTGATAAAATAAATGATTTATAATTATTTTTAACTAAAAGGTATTGTCAGAATTCTAAGTACATCGGTGAAATGGGTTCGAAGATATGAAATTATTTCGTAATATTTTGTTAAGCCGTACTTTCGAGAAGAAACGACTGAATTTTTAATGGTCCTTATATGTTACATTTATGCCGCATTGTGGCAGCTGTATATTTTTAACTTTGGCCTCGGGCATGCAGCTTGAGAAATTTGTTCCGCACGCGTGCCGAGTGGAATAAGGAGGCATGTATTTTCACAAACAAGGAGGCGCGTGCGGGGCGAACCGCCGACAACTACCCACGCAGCTGTCCCGATCGCACGCGGAATTCGAGATCTTGGTGTCGTGATGGCTGGCGAGTTTTCGCGCTGTCTTCGCCGTCTCCCGTTTGCGGGAGCGTGCCGGGTTCCAGCGACTGCCGCGCGCTGGAAGTTCGTAAACACGCATTCCTGAGGACCCACCGCGTTTGTGCACGCGGCAATGAAGTACCCGTGTTTCTGGGTCAGTCGAGGAGTTCCATAGTTGCAGTCAGAGAGGACAGGTTGAGGACATCGGGGAGAACGAAGTCTTCTCGTCCTGGCGAGATCAACCGCCCCACCGCGCCGGGGCTAGATGTCTGCGCAGAGGACATGTTGACGTTGGTTTATTCGAATTTAAGTTGAGTGTCAGACCTATCTAGTCCAGAAATTCGGGTTAAAGACTTAGTGTTAAATCTGAACTCCCCTCGTTGATTTAGTTAAGATTTGCTGTGTGCGTGACGAAATATAATTTAGTGATTTCTTGACACGCCTCTCAATTCAAGTATCACTGAATGTTAGATTAAATGCCCTTCTTTTACATTAATTATACTGTGAATTATTATTGGTTAACTGATCGTATTGATAGTCCCTCGACAATTGTTCTTTTGAAAAAAATCTGTATGAAAAATCTTATATGAAAAAAGTTTTATTTAAGTTCCTGTTTTTGATAAATGGTTGTAATTATCACGAGCTGACAATGAGTAGTTTCCCTTTTTGGTTCTATTGGTTTTAGAATAAATGTGTGAGCAGAGTATAATTTATAATGCACAAGTATGTTCATAATTAACCACAGTAGGTCTTTTATGCGACTTAACCTTTTAAGTTAAGTCGCACAAAAGTTTGCCTCTAGTGAAATGAAATTGCATAGGTCTGGTTGGGTGGAATGGGTGTTTGGTATGGATGATTCGTGTGTTCGACTGATATAGTTGGTACATATGGTTCGTATGGCGTCTGTATGGTCGGTCGGTCTGATCGGACTGTTTGTCTAGAAGACTGGTGTGCTTCTTTGGCGTGGTTAGCTGTAGGTGACATGTTTTGCGAATATTTTGAGCTAAGTGGTAAGTAATGGGATTTGTATTATACGGAATTTTTTTTCTTGTAATGGATAGTTTGTATGGCTGGTCAGCTGGCTCGTATAGTGGTTGTTATGGATGGCTGAACTTGATGGTCGTTAGGACTGGATGACCGGAATGGACTTTGGTATGGGCGATTCATATCTTTGGGGGGTGGGAGGGTGGTTGACTGTCATGGGTGTTTCGTATTTTAAAATGGTATTGATGTTTGTGTGGTTGGATTGTATGGTCGGGTGTGCCTGGTATGGTTGGTCCATATGGCTGGCTAGTATGAGCAGTTCATGTGGATGTTTGGTATGACTGTTTCAAGTGGATGGCTGGTAAGGATGGTTTTGTGTGGATGTTCTGTGTGGATTCTTCGCATGGGCCCTTCGTATGGCATGGACGGAGTGTATGGCTGGGATGTTTGGTTCGTTTGGGCGTTCTTGCCCATTGGTATCTCCGGTTAGTCTTGTTGGGGGTGTTGATCTGGATGGGTGGAATGGATGTTTGGTATGGATGATTTGTATGTTCTGTTAGTGTTGCTGATTAGTCTCGCTCATTGTTCTAGTCAATTTGATATGGAGTGGTGTCTGCGGGAGTCTGTCTTGGGTGGTCTCATTCTCAGGTGGAATCGGCCGTCTGCCAAGATGGGCGGATGGTATAGTTGGCTGGTACTGGCCATTGGGTATGGACAGTTGTGGGCGAGACAGTGGTGAAGCCTATTTTCACTTGAGTGGGTTTGTTAACAAACAGAACATGCGCTACTAGAGCGACACCAATCCCCGAGAATTGCATCAAAGGCCTTTGCAATCACCTAAAGTTACAGTGTGGTGTGCTATTTCCTCAGCTGGAATTCTTGGTCCCTGGTTTTTTGAACAAAATGAGATAACAGTTACAGCGAATACAGAACGGTATGTAAACATGTTGGAGAACTTTTTTTTTCCACGACTTGATGAATTGGATCTTGGAGACATTTGGTTCCAACAGGACGGAGCAACGGCTCACACTTCAAGGGCATCGATGGCTGTTTTGAGGTAACACTTCCCTGAGCGCCTCATCTCAATTAAGGGCGATTTGAAGTGGCCGGCTCGGGCCCCCGATTTGACCCCTTGCAAATATTTTTTGTGGGGTTTTTTTGAAATACCGCGTTTATGTCAACCGTCCAAGGACACTTCAACACCTAAAGGCCAACATCCGGGCAGAAATTGCCAATTTACCCACTGATATGCTGGTGAGGGTCATGGCAAACGCCAGAAATCGGTTTATTCAGTGCATGGGCAATGCGGGGCGTTACCTACCCGATATGATTTTCAAAACTACGTAGAAAAAACTTTAGATATGTACCTACATTATAAAAATAAACATTACAAAATTTCGGATTCATATAATGCATTTTATTTCGTTTTGAAAAAAGGACGTTATGTTGCCGCACCCAGTATTAGTGACGTAGTACGAGATTTTAAAGCTGGCCGCAACTAAGATTTAAAATCTACGTCACTCGCGAAGGCGTAGAAATGAGCTTTCAGCTTCATTCTTCGCTTGCACAAGTGACCTGCGAAACGTTGAACTTAAGTTTTGCAGCACATGCGCGGAGTGTGCGAGTGTTGAACACGAACTTAGCTCCAACGGAATTAAAACATACTTAAATTAAGATGATGCTAAGACGTTCTGAAAAAAAAACCAAACAGGACAAAGTTGCGGATTACGTGCGGGCCACACGGCGAGAAGGACGTCACTCGGCAATACAAAGTTAACGTACAGTAATTGTCAAAGATAACACAATAATACAATTTCTTGAGGTTCGAGCATCGCTCACTATCGATGACCGTTAACGGCATTGATAATCTTAAAGTGAAGAAGGCCCTAAAACGGAAGTCCTTAGTGCTCAGTTCATGATCATCAGAAGTTCATATCACAACATTAAATGTAGATTATTGTGTTCAAGCGCCGACAGTTTTTGATGCCTGCTAAATACTGTGCTTCAGTTACTGTGGACATATATGATAGGTTACAAGATGCTGTCATAATTTCCTTGGAGCCGACATGTAACATTTTCACATAAAGTATTTACTATACGGATGTCTTCGTTGCAGATTGCAAGAGAACTTTAAAGTCGTGGAGAACGCCTTTTAAAAAAGCGAGAAGCAGATAGAATAAGATACGCCGTATTGAAGGAAAGGGCCAAAGAAGATCCACGTATTTTACAGAAAATTAAAGGTGCGTGACCACGGAAATATAATAAAGGAAACTTAAGAAACAGATCACACCCTTGTGGGAGGAAATATAGACAGAGAAATGCGAAGGAAATTAAAACAATGGCGAAAGCACGCTGCTTCTGTAAGATAGATAAGAAAATTTCCTCATGAAAATACACCACCACCACATGATTTTGGTGAAGAAGAGTTGGAGGCCGGTGAAAAGTAGGCACACAATTATCAAGATCAAATCATGTGGGCAATTTACAAGTAACGAAAAGAAGTTAGTTAGGTCAAAGAATGATCAAGCATTTATTGAACTGGGGGGAGAAAAAATACTACACAAAAATTTTAACAAAAAATAAAAAAGTTAAAGTAAAGGTACAGCAGAGAGAAGAAAAATAAATGTCAGAAATTATCAAAAGAAATTACTTATAAGAGAGATAAATAAATTATACTCAGTGAGCTAAACACTATGAAATGAAAACTCTTGCAAAGTGACGGCCTGAGCGAGCAACTTTGAAATATGTTCAAAATTAAAGGCTCCACATCAGAAGAAAAAATAATTCTTTATGCAAAGTACTGCGGAGAAAATTGTTTAAAGAGTATAGATGGGATTTCTCAGTGATATTATTAAAAGTTGGTACGATTGAAATAAAGAATTGGAAAATTCGAGAGAGGAAACAAAGTTCAGCCAAGATTGTAAGGGACATCACTGTATTTTCCGAAGATGATAGTAATATAAGACGCAGTTCTTAGAAGGGCGTCATTAAGAGTGAATATAGAAGATATCAAATTCTGTGTTCAAAAGATGAAATTAACAATTTATATTAAATTTTAGGCATAACTGTATTTTCAGGAGAGAGAAAATTAGTTATTTAGCATTTACAGGAGAAAATCGAAGTACTTGAAGAAATGAAACTTTATGAGAGATAAAACTAACTTTGCATAAGAAACTCCTATACAGATGCGTAGTGAAAGCTTTACATAAATGTGGAATGTTTTTATTATGCCAAACCGAGTCGTGTTCTGAGAAAAAAATTATGCTGCGATATACGTACACTATGAGAAATGTTTGTCAAGGAAGTAAGGAACCCGGAAGTTAAGATATATGCTTTTGAGTGATTTCTAGGGAAAATTTTATCTGTATTTTCTATAAATAGCGACCTGTCGAAGAAGCATACATAAAATCTGGACTCATAAACAGTTTAAAATGTGAACAAATGTGGAATTAATGTGACCCTAAGGAAACATTTGGTCTGTTACAAAGTTTCGCGAATGAATGTACTGATTGCATAAGAAGAAGAAAAATGCACCAGTATGAAACACTTAAATATTAAAATGAGAATTTTCAATGTGGCGGCTCTGACTCACGTGGACTCTAGTGAAAGCTACAAATGTCAATTTATAGAGAAACTCGAACTTTCTACTTCGGTGGTTCAAGATAACAAGTTTCTTTGTGTAATGTGATAAATTATCGTCACGACAACACTGAACGCGATAAACCTCTCATAGTGTAGAGCTCATTGTATTCATTCCGTACGGGATCATATCCAACCCGTAACTTATGGGAAATCCTCCCCAACTTTTTGAACGCATTTCACCTTCGCAGTGGCTGCCCGAGCACGCAGAATCGAGACGAAATTACGTTGACAGTTTTCTCGCGGCATTTTAGAGTTACGTTAAGAAATGTACATCAGTTTAAACAATCATGAAGTAGGTTATGATAAAGGCCCCTCTGATGGTACTGGCAGCAGCTGCAAACGAACTGCCGGGGAACCAGTTTCACGGGCAAAGAAAGACACCCTGGGGACCGCAGCTGCGATCAGTGCACTGGCAATAAATGCCTGTTATTGTAGGAAAAACTACTACTAAAAGAAATACGTTAATCAAACGAAACAAATATTAAATTTCAAATATGTTGAATCGTTTAAATGTGAATGACAGAACACGTGCAGTAGGACGTGGCTGGTACAGCTGAAAGTAGAGTGCTACACAGTTGGTGTTGGTCGACCTCGCCGCCGAGGGCGTAGTC
>NQII01008841.1:0-62583 GCA_002778355.1 Clitarchus hookeri
GGGAAAGAGTGAATTTGTGTTTCGCTTTGAAGTATAACATTTTAGGTCACATTCGATAATAGCCACCCCGTGTAGGCTTGTGGTATAAAAACCGGTAACAGAAAACACAATAACATTAATTAAAAAATGAAGACTCTTCTTATTGAAGTTCTGAATAAATTTCAACGCCTTGACACATGTTTTGATACTAAACAACCATGTTGCATTTCCTCGAATATATTTATCTCTATGTGCTACATATCTGGACTTAGTCCTTTATACCGCAGTTAGCAATTCTATTTTCTGTCGTTTGAAAGTAATGGGTTTTCAGAGTATATCTAGTTGCACAGCTTTTTTATTCATGCCGGTATTAGGAACTTTTAAGATAANATGCCGGTAGTAGGAACTTTTAAGATAAGTTCGTTGAGATCGATTCAGTTGATGGAAAACCTTACATATAGTTAAGTGAGTTAATTAATGTTAATACACATGGAGTAATATTTTACTTAATATTATATATATATTTTTTAGTTTCCAAAATATTTTGGTAAGCAGATTACAAAAAAATTAAATTGCAGGTATTTTTAAAACATTATGTTCTCGAATATTATTGACTTAAAAAAATATTTTATAATGTCATAACATATTAAATGAAATAAAATATAAGGCAAGTAATTAGTCATTTTTAAAGAACTTAATTTGTTGTAATAGTTGTTAGCCGCAAAACTAAGACTTTTTGTACAACTATAGGACTGGATGATAACTATAAAAATGTCTGCAGGGCTCGAAGCAGTACGAGCACTAATCGAGAGACTAGGGAGCCAAGTGAGCGCTAGTGTAAATAGCTTGAGAGAAGATATAAATAATAAATCAGGCATTGTGAACGACAAAGTAAATAGCGTTAACGAGAATGTAAATAGCCAGATATCTAATATAGGTGAAATAGCAGATAAGAAATTAGACCCTGTATATGAAATTGTACAGGAAAATATATACTGTAAATGAAAATGTAAACAAGAAAATATATCATATAGATAGGAAAATAGAGGGCATTACCGAGTTAGTAAACACAAGAATTGAATGTGTGGACAAGAATATTGACAGCGTAATTGAAGTAGTGGACAGTGTCTGGGAAAGAATGGACAGCAACGATAATGAAGTGAAAGAGAAAATTAGTGCAGTAGAGAAGTAGATGGTGGAATATATTATGCTACGATGTTCCACAACCACCACACCAGCAGGCGACAAAAGTAGGGAAGCAGTGAAATCCTTAACTAACGCAGCATTCTCTCAGGATAGTCAGCAGCTCTGCAGCATTGGTGCAACGTAGCCAGGAGTGGTGAAGGGAGTCTCAATTAAACCCGGCCCTTATGATGGCCAGACGTCTTGGCGGGACTACCAACACCAGTTTGAAATATTTGCCACCCTGAATGGCTGGTAAGTCGAACAGCGGGCTTACTGCCTCGCCGCAGTACTGAGAGGCCCCGCACTGAGAAAACTAAAATCTCTACCAGAACAAAATCTACTGGAGTACCGCAATCTGGTATCGGCCTAGAAACTACGTTTCGGCGACCGATACCTGCGACATGCTCACCATGCCCAACTGCGAAACCGCATCCAGCTACCAGGGAAGCCACTGCAGGAGTTATGGTAAGACGCCGTGTGGCTCTCCCACCTATCTTTTATAGGGTGCCCCGACGAGGTGCGCGACATCATAGCAGACAGGTTTTTCATAGATGCCATCGCCAACACAGAGGTACGGCAAGCGATACGTCTGGCTGCACCCCACAACATGAAAGACGCCCTCGACCGAGCACTGGAGGTGGAGTCAACAAAACAGTGGGGCCACACCCCGACGTCCGGTACGGGAAGTGACGCTGACTGAAGACGACGAAAACAGCATGTAGAAGACACTCAAGGAGTTGCAGACGGCTGGGAAGGACATCGCTTCCAGGGTCTCCTCTACAAAACTTCGCCCCTACCCCCACCTATACAGCCAAAGTGTTGGTCATGTGAACAGCCAGGGCACCTGAGAGCATACATAACATTAGTAAGACCAGACATCCTCGGGCTTTCCTCCCAGTGATCACCCGACCACAGCATGCAGATGTACTATTTGACTACAGTAACAGGTGAGACCCCACCAGTTATCGGTAGGAGAAAAATGATCTTGGAGCTTGATGACATTAGCACAGAGCACGATGTTTACATAGCAGAAATAGAGGATCAATGTATTTCGGGGCTTGATGTACTACATGGACTGGTGTGCTGTATCGATACTCGAATTGATAGGCTACGAGTAGGCAGTACAGAGTTGGTGGTGTCAACGTGGCATGACTTGTCCTCCCCAAATAGCTGCCAGTAGCATGTATTCAACCCAGTGTGCTACCGGCTACTAGTGAAATTGTCATTCCAAGCAGATATCAAGGAAAGTTTGTGAGAGGTTTGGGTATAATTGAGCCAGCAGAGATGATTGGTGTCCTGCCAGATAAAGTCGTTGTAGCAAGTACTTTCGTCTCTTATAAATCTGACAGTTTTCCAGTTAGAATGATATATATGTCTGATAGTGACAGTCATCTTGATAGGTGTTTGCAAGTAGGTCACAAAAGTACTTCCTAACATTCCAGAAGATTCTAGACTAAAACAAATAGGATGCCATTTTCCAGAAGTACTGGGGGAACTTCTAGTGAGAACAAAAGAAAATCTTATCTGACGACAAGAAAAGGCTGTCTCTGAAAAATTGCAGAGAATTAGGGATGCCTTCTCATGTGAACCAAATGACCTTGGATGGACTACTGTAACCTGCCATCACATTGTTAAAGGAAATGCCTGGCCCATAAAACAGGCACCAAGACGACTGCCACTAACTTTGCATGAGGCAGTTGAGGGAATCCTGAAGGAAATAAAGGATCTTGTAGTGATAGAACCAACAGTTAATCCATGGTCACCCCACCCCCCTTAATACATGTTTAAAGATAGATGGCTCTTTGAGGTTTTGTGTAGATTTTCACCAGTTAAATGATGTGACAAAGAAAGACTCTTCTCCACTGACAAGAATAGGTGACCAATTAATCAGCCTAGCAGGTTCGCAATGGTTTTCTACTTTGGAAATGTACAGTCGGTACTAGCAGTGTGACTTGGCTACAGAGGACCAAGAGAAGACAATATTTTGTGTCCAATGGTAAGGAACCTGGCAGTTCAAACGCATGCCTTTTGAACTATGTAATGCCCCTGCTATATTAGATTGCCTGTTGGAAAAATGTTTGCATTTAGATGTCTTTCAGGGTTACCTAGTTGCTATTGTTGTTAGAGGAAGGACATTTGAACANTTCCTAAGAAGTGCCACCTGTTCCAAAAGAAAATATATTTCTAGGGACATGTAGTGTCGGTCCAGAATCTAAACAGACCCCGAGAAGACAAAAGCAATAAGAAATTGGCCGACACCAACTGACAAAACTGAAGTGCGGAGTTTTCTGGAATTATGTGCATATTACCATCGATTTGTACCTGGGTTCGCCACGATCGCCAAGCCACTATATGAACTAACTGATGCGAAAAAGATACTCCAGTGAACCACTGAGTGTGAAAATGGTTTCAGTAAACTAAAGAAAGTGCTGATATCCCTACCATGCCTAGGTTTCCCGAAAACTGAGGGTGTATTAATTTCGGACATTGATGCTAGTGATTTAGATTTTGGAGCTGTGTTATCTCAGGTTCAATATGGGAAGGAAAGACCACTAGAATACTTCAGCAAGGTATTGCATAAACCTGAGAGAACTTACTGTATTACACACAGGGAAATTCTGGCTATTATGAAGACAATTTCACACTTCCCCCTTTTCCCATTATATTTATTGCAAACATCTTATTCATAGAACCGACCATGCTTCATTACCCTGGCTACTAAATTTCAAGGACCCCGAAGGTAAATAACCTGGTGGATTCAGCAGCCTTATGAATATGACTTCGAAATACAACACAGATCTGGATGCCTTCAAAACAATGCAGATGCACTGTCTAGCAGACCATGTGAGCCAATTTGCCGTCATTGCGAACACCAAGAAGAAAGAGTGATGAATCGCTAAAGGTACAGAGGACAATAATTCAAGGTTATTTATCTTGCGATGAGTCACCTACATTACATTATGAGGATATTAGGAAAGATAAGATGAATGATCCCACTTTGTGGCCATTATTAAAGTGGAAAGAAGCTAGCTGTCAGCCAAAATGGGAAGAGATATCTAGCCTGAGTGCAGTAGTCAAAGCATACTGAGCACAATGGAATTCCCTCGTACTGAAGAATGGCCTGCTATACAGAAACTGGGACAGTTATGATGGAAAAGCCACACGTTTACAGTTTGTCCTTTCAGAATGCAGGGTTCCCGTACTCTTTAGAAAAACTGCATAATTAGGCAGCCAGTGGGCACTTTGGTACTAAAAAGACCCTCAACAGAGTTAGAATGTGATTATACTGGCTTCTTTGTAGGGAGGATGTTGAGAAGTAGTGCCGATTGTGCGACACCTGCACTGCAAGAAAGGGCCCAAGGACCAGAGGACAAGGTCACCTCCAGAAATACAATGTTGTAGCCCCATTCGAGAGGATGGCAGTGGCAGTAGATATTCTGGTTCACTTTCCTGTCACAGAGAGAGAGAATCGGTATCTCCTGGTGGCCCTATATAACTTTACGAAATGGGTTGAAGAAATTCCCCTCCCAAACTCTTTGAGCATATCTTCTCGAGGTTTTGGGGTGCCACAAGAACTTCATTCCGATCAGGGAGGAAACTTGTAGGTTGTAGTTTTCTAGGAGGTAACAAAACTTCTGGGTATGAAAAAGACTAGACTACAGCCTTACACGCTCAGTCGGATGGAATTGTCGAAAAGCTTAACCGCACTATTGAGCAGTACCTGTCGATCTTTGTGACAGACCACCAAAAGGACTGTGATTCAAAATGCCACTGTTTCTTCTTGCTTACCGCTCAGCAGTTCATGAGTGCACAAGGGTGACACCATCAAAGATGCTGTTTGGAAGAGAGCTACACCTTCCTAATGACTAGCTGTTTGGCCAACCGACATAAGAGGAAGGCGCAGCCCCTGATTGTGCCAGCGAATTATGTAACTGACTTGTTGATATTCATGATTTTACTCGACTGCATCTCATAATAAATAGTGACATACTGAAGACACGGTGTGATATGAGAATGTCAGACGAGGTATTACAAGAAGAATAACTGGTGTGGCTGTACAACCTACATAGGAGAAATGAATATTGCCCGAAACCACATAAATGTTGGGAAGACCCCTATAGGATTCTGAAGATGATCTACGATGTTGTCTTTGGATTTATCGTCAAGAATCTCGGGCGAATCTGAAGGTTTTATACATCGACTGACTTGCATTCTACGAAGGACCAGATGCAAAACAGTCTGTTCGGGACGAACAGGCTTGAGGAGGAGGCAGTGTTACCTGCTCGATGCTATACCCCGCGCGAGCATGAGTATGTGATGGACGTAGTAGTTGGATGATTTACTGATGGGCGCACTAACAGTTGCAATCGGAGACACTGCGACTTTTTCACAAAGGAATGTTTACAAAGTGTGCATGTTATGCCTTGCAGGGTGTGTGCAACTCCCGACCTTGTGTATAGGATGTCTTTGAGACAACTGAAGAATGCTCTGGATTACTGAACTCGCTTCTGTTAGCTGGACTCAGGGTGCGACGAACCTTCCAGGTCAAGACCAGCTACTTTGAAAGGCGCGTCGTACTTCGAAGCCTGTAGGAGGAAAGTCGGCGACTGCGAACATCAGAGCAGTGAAGATTACGGCTGCAAGTTGAACTAATGGACTGTATGCGTGATTGATAGACATTAAAAATGATGGCAACAGACAATAATTGAACAGAGACACAAAAAGGACGTTAATTAGATTTGAAATATACATTAAATATTGCTCTCTGTGTGAAATAAAAAGAATAATATGGAGGCATATAATTGAATGATATAAATTATAATTTTGTGAATAAATAAAAAATCTAATTCAGTTATTTTATATTTAGTAAGACCTCCAACCCTCACGAATTCAGATATACCTCTCTGGCTGCTTGTAACAATATTATTGGGGAAGCCCTGCATATGTGGTGTGGTACCGAATATATCAAACACTTCTTACAATGACATAAATTTGAACTTTAATCCCCTTTCCCCTTACTCTACTAATATGTTAATATTTAATGTAGCTAATGTGCGATTCTAACCGCTCTTTGTGGGTTGACAGCACGTGGAAATGTCACTACGAATTTCCCTATTACGTTGTTTAGAACATGTACGAATTTGTGAAAAATGTTTGTGTACAGTGCGCGCCAGATTTACTGATGCGGGGCAAGTGGGATGAGTGCCTTATTATTTCTGCATAATAATAATTGTAATATCGCACCTTGGGATGAAGATGGCCACAAGTGCAAAACTGGTAGTTCTGAGATATTTACAGTTTACTATTAAATATTTCTGGAAACATTGATTTCTAATATACTAGTTCCATTCTTGAGGATGGCCACAATATTGGAAGCTCCTTATAAACAGTATTACATCTTTAAATAATATGTGATACANTTCCATTCTTGAGGATGGCCACAATATTGGAAGCTCCTTATAAACAGTATTACATCTTTAAATAATATGTGATACATGAAATTATAAAAAATTTTTTTTGCACTTGTGGCCATGTTGAAATACAACTAAATCTCAAGTCGTTGTATTATGGGCAAATATATTTCACAAGAGACTAGTATGTTTTAGACGAAATGAACATAATACTTTGGTTGTATAAACTGAAAATTTTTTTATTTAATTACTGGCATCAATATAATAAATATGTTATTATGATGTTTCTCACTTAATTGGCACTTCTTAACTCTAGGTCGGCGCAGAAACAAAGTTTTTTTTAAAGTAATCGTGTTACTGTGGCCTTATATAATTTGCTTCACACAGGAGATTATCTCTTTTTTTTTTTTTTTGCACTAGTGATTCCTGTGGCCTAGGTGTATGCAGTAGTAAATTCATGAGTCCCTAAATGTTTTCCTCTTTTCCGGCGATGAACATTTTATGATGCAGTCTGTATTCATTAGCCTCATAGCTTAATTTAGATATAATTATAATGGGTTTTTCCGTCTTAACCTTTCTTTTATTTTATTTCAATCCTCGATACATAGTCACTATTTTAATTTAAGCTGAATTTAGATCCGAAGCAAGCGCACAATTGTTTCAGGTTATACATATCCGCTGTGTCCATTACATATATTTCAAATGGTGATCCAGTTTTCTTGGCAGACTGTATGACTGGTACCCACTGTTCGGGGGCATACATGGGACCTCAATTCAATTTAGGTTTATTTTGTTTTTTAATTAGGGCGGGAATGTGGTCACCTTCATTTTGCGTGTGACCAGTAATTAAAAAGCTGTCAGATATAGAAGTAATATTATGTGAAATTACAGCAAACATGTATAATGAAAAAATAAACTTGTTTTTATTTTTCCCCGAATAGTTATCGGAACAAAAAAACCATGAGTTTTCTAACACTTTTTTATTCAGAAAGGTATTAAGGCAGGAACTAATTTCATTAGGGCAACGTTTAGCTTTGCCCTCGTGCCAAATGAAGTAATGGCCAGTGGTAGTGCCCATGTTGAATATAGTAAAATTGTACGTCTAGAGTCTGCGTTAATAAAGTACGTGTATTACCCGATTATATACAGATGTAGCTAATGATTTCATAAACTCGTTTCTTTACTTGTACATCGTGCATTCTTAGATACCAACACATAGGCTAACTACGACACTAGTAACGACGTAAACAACAAAACTTCACTGAAACAAAGTGATATAGAATACTGGTACTTTTTACAGGTGTGCCAATATCATGGAGTGAAACATGCCACTACAATAAAGTTAATGCTTTGGTGAGGTGTACCAATGTCATGAGATGGAATATGCTTTTCATTTCCTGTAAATTGCAATAAACACAGATATGGCTGTATATAAATCCGAAAATTAAACAGCATCGTACACATTTGTATGGAATATTGCCATAAAGGACATACAGCCATATAGAATTACTAGGTACCTTTACGGACACAATTACGTCCTGCCACCAATATCTTACCGACCACGTGTGGCCCTATAGAAAACATAAAGTATTTTTTCTCTATAAGGCGGTATTGCTATTTAAATTCATGACATTTTTGCCAAGGTGCTATACTCCCAGTAAGAATGACCGTTCGAAATTGTGACTGAAATTTGTAATTATGGATATACTAATTATACCGTTGCTAAGAATTCTTGAGATGTTACTGTCCCCTCAAAAGCCGCAACCATCAACTAAGAGAGCGGTCGAATCTCGGAAAACGAACAGTAGCGTCATCCGCATGTTAACGCCAATTCCTAATTTTTCAAGCTTCTCGACAGCCGTTCTCCCTGAGGAGTGACGGTCGTGTGACAAGTAGGCCAAATTGGTGAACGCTTGAAGCCATCCTCCGACAAGTCTCAGTTCTTGAAGCGTACTGTAATCGGAGGGTACTGTCATCACAGAAGGTTTTGTCGTCTGTAGCCTGCATAATAGTGGGAAACACACAGTCTTAACATCCTTTATTTCTTAGTAACTTGACTGGCAACAGAATGAGCTAAACGATATTGATTTTCTAAATACGGCTGTGGTTGTGTAGTGGTTAGACTACTCGCCTCCCACCTAGGGCAACCAGGTTCAATTCCCAGCGGGTGGCCCCCGTATTTTCTCGTGTGGGAATCGTGCCGGATGATACAGCTGGTTGGCGGGTTTTCTCGGGCATTTCCGGTTTCCACAGCCCTTGCATTCCGGCACTGCTCCATACTCACCTCGCTTCATCCTCGACATCTATAAGGTCTTGATGTTAAGAGCTGCACAAATCTCTTCACTCACTCACTAATTCAATTCTGTAGATAATATGAGGAAAAGAACAATTTTAAAACATTCACACAAATTTGGAATACTGTTTCTTCTTAATACAACTGACATGCACTTCACCATAAATTCACAGTGAAGGACGTCTGAATTTCATATACTGCAAATTTTTTAGGCAATGAACGTTGCTTTAAGCGTTGTGATCAACCATACCCTACTCAAGCTCAGCGGCAATTTAGTATGGATCCATTTCAATAGGCGACCATTCACGAATATCACACCAGTAAAAAAATTTACTTGAAAAGGTACAACAGGTACAAACATAATTCACTTTTTACAAACACTGCTTTCTTTCCGTAACTGCACAAACACACGGGCAGTTAGCAATTACATATGCGTTATTAAACGGCAAAATATTCTATGACTTTACGCATGAAAGAATGATTTATGTTTGTCGTTGATGTATTTTCTTACAGAAAATACCTGTATCTACATGCACTCTCTACAGCGACTTAACAATCATACCACCTACGTAAGACATGTGTTGTTACCTTTGTCGTGTCCACTGTTTTTTTGCATCACTAAAAATAAAGTGCACATTTTCTTCTTCCGTCAGTTAAAAAACTTACAGCAATTCGATACATTTTTGATGCGATGGACTGATTTACTTAACTGCGAAAAAAAATTAAATTTTTATTCTGCTAAGATTCTCACACTAAATACTCTGCAAATTTCGAATCTCACTAACAACAAAGACAAAAAAATTTAGGAGTGTTTCTATCTAGGCCATTACAGGTTACTTCACACTTTTTTGAAGTCATGTCAAAGTTCCCATTTTGGCTACCGATTACGTATCGTTCTGCTACATGTGAGCATAAACACTGTCATGTGACTTCTAAGTGTTAACTGTCAAATGCTTTGTTTACTGTTTTCAGCTGTTCAAATAATTTTGTCATATTTCAAAAACCATCATATACAAATGTTCTTAATAAGCATATACCCATATTTAGGACAGCTTCATGACTTTTTAACAAAAATTTGTATCTATGACAGTTATTACGATTATTATTTTATTTATTGTTCACATATTTGTGTTACACACGATATAGTACATTACACATAATACAAGTTAATATTTTGCCGCGACTGTGATTAAACCTATTGTAACTGGTGAGGAAAGAACTGTAGTATTTAACTTCTCATTACTGATGTGTTGGATTATTTCGTTAAAAAGACGGTCTCAGTTGAAAAAAAATTTCAAAACGAAGGAGCAAGCAGTCCACCAAAAAAATATGTAAATTCAAGCATGCAACTCGTGTCGCTTATTTTTTTGTACGTAGTAACGATAAACTTAGAAATAAGTAGTGAAAATACACACAAATAGGCCTACCGTAACTTTTATTCCACTTATGTTTCTTTGCATAGGTACTTAGTTGAAATAGATTTATTTAATAATTTTTTTTTTTATTTTTTTGCTTGGCTTAGTAATTCGTTGGAATTGTGCAAACATTCATATCAGAGAAACGTAAGAATGTTACACAATTGTGATTCAAACTGACGTTTGAAACACCTGAGTTACAAACACCTAAGGGAAAGTGACAAAGTTGTGATAAATAAACAGACGTGACTTTGAAATAATTAATTTCGCCATACAAATAGTTCGCGATTGAAACATGTAAATTCCGTACGTCCAATATTTTCAATCTCACACATTGGCCGAGCGTAACAGAGACGCAAACATACCATTTCAGACGCAGCGTTCACGACACACGTTACAGGCAGATTTAAAAATCACAACGTTCGTAAAGTTCATGTGGCAATTTTAGATATTTTTTTGCAGGAAGAAAAATTAACACTTTATTCAACAACAATCAGTGTGCCATGTCATGTCACCGCACTCCTGCCATATTCAGATTTGTAACCGTCCCACCATCACATCTAAATATTTTATAGCAAGGATTGAAATATTAAAATCACGTTTCAGTTGTAAATTACAAATTCAAAAATAATCATTTTTCCGGTAATAAGTACGAAATGTGCTAAATTTTAAAACATGTATCATTTCTGCTGCTACTAGTGGTGCGAAATTTCCCGAGAGAGAGAGATAGATAGAGAGAGAAAGCGTCAAGCTCCACTCCGCCTGTTCAAGTTTCTTCCTCGGACAAAAAAAACGCCATGTCACTAGGGCCTAAGCACCGTCATTTGCGCTAATATTTTTATCTGTGACAATGAATTTTCTTTCCATCAGTGCTATTTTAAAAATTTAATGTTTCAACATGCAAAATTTTATTTACAAATAGCATACCAAAAAATTGGCCAAAACCATATTTTAAATGTGAATTATTTCTAACTAGTCATTCCCAAGACATCACTGCTCGCACTGTTTTCAATTGATATTGCATACGAAATTAGTATTACAAGTTATAGAAGATGATAAGTTAAAGTTTCATTTATTAAAAAATACAATGATTGAGGTTAATCACAGTTTTATATATGCGGTATACAAATTATTTATAAAAACTCAGGTTGGTAATACTCCTAGGGTGACTTTTCAAAGGTTTTGTTTCAATAGAGCCGAAGAAACCATGAATGGATTATACAGTTGAAGTTTGCTTGCGGAGAGATATATTGAAACATCATCCAGTAGACGAATTGCGAGGAGAAAAACACGACTGTGGTCTTGAACCGAGTCCTTGGCCGATACNCCAGTAGACGAATTGCGAGGAGAAAAACACGACTGTGGTCTTGAACCGAGTCCTTGGCCGATACCAGTTTCTGTTTCTGCACACCTTCTGCACAGGAAGGAAACATTTCGCTCATTTCAAAATAAGTGTGAAACCCTGCCAAGATAAGGTGGGCTCCAATATTACTGAGTGTTTGGAGCATAAACGTTCCGTGTTGATATACAAAATTGTTCTTTTTGTTAAAATAACTTTAAAAATGTTATATAATAATTGCAAAGTGACGTTTTCGTAAAATATATTTAGCACGCTTTTTTTTATAATCATTTCAAAGATTGTTTGGGATTATTAAGGTCTTCTTTTGAAGGAAAACTTGCTGGATAATGAACACAGGTATCATTGCTTTGTGTCCGAAACACACATCCGGAACGTCGTAGTCCAAATGAAGTTCATAAGGAAGCACAGAGTTAATATTAATATAGGCTTATGTGTTACAAGCAGTATTCGTCGACATGCATTTCAAGTTCACGTTTACCGTGACGAAGATAAAACTACTCTGGAGTGCGGGAAGAAGGCAAAGAAGAAAAAAAAGTTGCAAAATAAATAGTTTGTTGTATACGAACACAGTATTACAACATTTAATTGTGTAAATGGAGCTCATATGATCTGTTTATTAGCAAAGCAGCAACAAATTTTAGGCGTGTGACTGAAAACTTTCATCAAAATATGCTTTAATTGAAACTCAAGAGACACTTACATGAGGAAGGGAGTCTAAACAAGTCAAACATTTATGATTAGCATATTATGCCTCATGATATCACACGAAAATTAAATAACTGCAAATATATTTTTTCATACTTCCCGTTTCTAGATAATGACTGTGATATCCCGTATGCGATACCATAAGTTCGTTAAATGAAATAACATTTCACAGTTCGTTTTTAAGGTGAAAATCTGATGAATCGAAAACACACGATTGTTGGGGCGGAAATTGACAAGGTAACATTGAGAGGCGGAGGATTGCACCTTAGTGACACAGATCTTGGAGGTCACGTCGCCTGTTGTGAGGTGACCACAAGTGACAGCGGACAAAGTGTGTTAACTGCTCTCAGTGAAGGCAAAGACGACACTACGTCGCAAGCCAAATCTTCTAAATATTTAGTCTGAGGAGGGCCTATAGCGAGGAGACGGACACTGCACTTCGTGTTTCTTCCAGAGAAAACTATTCTTCGAACTATCATAGTTTCGCGGTTTTTATGAAAAACGCATAATATCGGCGTACGAATTGATGCTAGTTCATGACAAACAGCGCTAGTGTGTTCTGCGAAACTGCGCTCTCGAGGAGCACAACTGGCACGAAATTACGCTTCGAACGTCAGAGAGCGTGTCGTTAAAATATCAGAAAGACCGTGGGTGCAAATTTATGGGGAGTTCACGCGCCAGATCGTAATTTCTAATGAAAAATGTATGGCAGTGCAGATGGAGAAGATTTGTGGGAGGCGAGAAGCGAAGTGAGTAGGAACTGATTTATTTATTTCTTCACATTAACACTTCAAGCAGAGTGTCTCGAGTTTTGTCTCTTACAGGATACAAATATTCTCATGCGACAATTTTACATTTTTAATATACACGCTTTAAAAGCGTAATAATTAATATATGATTGCCATAAAAATTTACTGAATAAGAAGCTGGAAAGAAAAATTAATTAAAAAAATTAAATTGTATGACAAAAAGGATTATCAAAATGGCGGCATCACTTATCTATTATATCTGTCCAGCAAATATGCTTTCTGTTTTGTTAATATCAGTATTTTTAGATATGAGTACTACATGCAAAATAAATAAATTATATAAAGTCTAATTTTTTTACAAAGTCATTAGTTAAATAATTGAGGATTCATTAATAAACATAATTCAGTTAATAAGAGTTTAATAATTAATCAATTCACGACTCTAAATTGTATTCTCGGCTGACAGTTTCCCCAAGATAGTAAAACAATTCTTAATTTTTTGCATAACATCCTATACAAAATAATAGAAAGTTAAGTGTCGGAAACCTTATAATTTGCTATAATATATTCACCGTTACTTCCAACTTTTCTGAAGCCTTGATTAATTTCTACTATCAGGCTATTCCTCCACCTCATGCAAACTAAGTTTAACTAAGTCTAGAAAATGACACCAAAGATACGGAACAACGCATTCGCGCGCACTCAGTTCAATATCATTTTCCATGAGAACTATTTCTTACCAGGCATTACTAACACACCTGTTTTATTCTCAATTGATATTAATTAATATTAATTATAAATTAAATATTTTAATTTATAAATAAAATACAGGTAAAACTTCGGTTTAACCAAAAATGAGATACTTAATTTAACAAAGTATAAAAAGCTTGTGATGCATGACATATTACCGAAACAACCAATCACACAACACATGGAGTGATTTTACAAAGGTTCGATTCAAAAAGTGTGAAGTAACTGCGAATATAATATATCTGGCGTTTTACTCCCTACCTTGTAATGTATGATTTATTTTGATTTTGTGATACGAAGACAACTTAAATCTGTGTACGTAAAACTTCAGTGGTTTGTGTCAAAAACTGTTTGAGGACATCAAAGTACAGTGTTATTCGTATTGAAGAGATTTTCTGTCACAGATTAGCGTTTTGGGTCATTCGTAAATCGTAATTATTACCTTTAATATTACTCTGTGACAATAATCCTCCAGAAATTCTGGTAAGGTGAAGAGGAGGGAACCTTTGATGCATAAAGGGTCGCTCGCAAAGCGAAGTGACGCACTGATAAGTAACTGGACTCGCATCCGAGAGGACCCGGATGTGATTCACAGTCCGACCATCACTGTTAAAGTTTTCCATGGTCTTCCCAAATCGATGCATAAGAATGCTGGAATTAATAATTATTTATCGCCATGATAGCTTTCTTGTCCTATCCTGCTTTTCTGAGCCACTGGATCCGCCGCTAATGACTTCGCACTTGAAAAGAATTTAAGTCACAACCATACATTCATCTAGATTTTCCCTCGATATGAACTAAAACGTGTATCAAGACAATACACAATTTTTCGCAGATCATAAGAAAGTAGTTTTCATAACATTTGGCCTTATTTCCATGACCATTTGGCACTCTCTCTCACTGAATGAATAAAACAATTGGTACACTTGGTTTTATGGCCCCTAGGGATCCGTAGTTTAAACACTTTTGGCGTTCTGTTTTTACAAGGTCAGGAAGGTCAGGCAGCTGAAATAAAGCCACTCTTACTGCCACTGCTTCAAACAACAATAGTATCGAAATACAGGGAGCTATTTGCTACCATAGCATCCCTCGGTATTGAAAAATTCCAAGTCAGAGAAACTCTGTGATCGTTATTCTCACTATGAATTGTGTTATTAGTGACTAATTGCATCCTGGAGTCTAAATCAAGAACCACTTCTTACTAATAATTAACGACACACATAATTCCTCACTGTTGTTAGTATTATTATAAATTAAATATAATAATTTGTAGATGTAATAAAAATACAATTTTAATTTAATAAAAAAATGTTACTTTTATGGGAACACGTGTACAGAACACTTAGCATATTTAGGAAACAACTAAATACGTCAGACATTGGGTTATTTTCTAAAGGGTTGATTCTAAAGTGTGAATAAGCCGCGAATAGACTATAACTACGGAGGAGAAATAAGAAATTGCCATTTGCATACAATGTGGCATGGGTTACTGTTGTTCAGCTGAATCAATAGAACATCAGGACACTTGCCCGGAGAGAACATAGTCCTCGAGGAAGGACAAAAGGACTGTGCCACGTGGAAAATAAAGCTACATAAAAAAAGAAATACGTTACGTTTAGAGGAAATGTTGACTGCCAGGAACGGAACACTTCACATGTTTTTTGGTCAACACGTCAAACGTATAAAAGCTTCCTCTTGTTGTTTTTCACACAGGCACTACCAAATTGTACACTTTTCTTCTCAGGACAAATAATTAAGGATTGTTACGTTTCTGACACGAAAAAGCTGCTATTTGGATTGTTCCTAATTTAATTGTGATGAAAATGACACTTTAAAAATGTCTCGTATCTGTATGAATAGATTAACATATATTACAGTCGTTGACAGGAAGTTGTGTATGAGTAGTTAAATAGTTATGATATATGCCATGACATGAATTAAAACACTAAACCAAATATAATCCTCTAGTTTTAAGATGTTTTTGTTCCACTTGTCATCGCTTCTATTTTGCGTTGCTTAAAATTATTTTACGAAAATTTTAAAGTAATACTATTCGCACACTTCCAGTGTGGTTGATACATTGTTAAATACAAAACTTACCAGAAGAGCAGTGTTTATATTCTCATATATGCCCAAAAGAGCAAAATATGTACGTAAATATACGTAGTTAAAATATTTTGGGTAATAGTACGAAGATATAATAATTCAGAAATATATTCTGGCAAATGAAGCAAGTATATACATTAACACGATTGACAAGTGTAACATTACGGAAAGGAAATAAATTGTAATTATTAAAATAAAATATTAAACACTTTATTGTATGTCAGGTGCCCAGGCCTTGTTTCTTTTAATAGAAGAAAATGTCAATTATCTAAAGAGTTGCATATAGTTTGCGAAAAAGAGAGATTATTTTCACGTCATCAAAATAATAGGAACAGCTATGTTATAGAACAAGGCACCATCGTATGGCACGCTGCAACTGTCGTTTAGCACTGCAGTGAAAGGCTCTGGTCAGCAGTACGCTAGATGATATACTACGTAATTGTGCGTGCAATTCGCCAGACTTAGGTGTGGTAAAGAGGGGAAGCCTCTCTAAGACTGTCAGTGAGTTAGGTTTATAGAGAGCAATTGAAGAGGATGATTCCAAAACTCGCTGCTAGCTAGAAATAGGGGATACACCGGCACAGGCTGCTGGCTGGGAACGAGGGGACGAGCTGGAGGCAATTTTTAATGACATCACAAATTCGCCAATGCAAATTCACCTATGCCAACTTGCCATTACCAATCTGCAAAGCCAATTCGCCCATGCTAATTCCAGCAATGCTAATGACGCCAATCGTGAATAAACTAATATCACAAACGTTAATATGCCAATGAATTCACCGGCGCAGGCTGCAGGCTGGGTACGAGGGAACGAGCTGGCATACTCACATCAGCCTACACACTCCCGAAATAATAAAATTTTCATTGCAAAAAAAAAGGTTAAAAAAACTGCGGGAACCACGTGCGCACGTGCACACACTTTTTGTGTGTGTAAAATATATACATAAAAAGTAATATTGCAAAAAAAATACTGTCAGTCTATCCAGTGCCCCGGCTACAGTCCCGCATGTTCATGTGTGTGTGTGTATATATACACAATTTTGCTGCAATAATAGTAACATCAATAAATTATCGTATTAAAAAATTAGTGTAAGAGATGACAAACTACAGCGAAACGGAGTAAACACAAGCAACACATCGCGCATGAGCACCAGCACAGGGCGAAACAGAGTGTACACTAACTCCCGCCGCTGCCACCGGCTATCACTCGATCTGGACTGTGGGGCTGCGGACCCGAAGCCACACTACCGCCATTCGACCTTTACGAAAATAAAATCTGTATACATAGAAATTTCGAGCATTTCGTGTCTCTATATGAAAGTTATATAACCAAAAAGAAAAAATTACCCAGAAAATAAACCAAATAAGCAGTGAAAAATCAAAAGGAATGAATATGGATGCATTTACCATACGACGAACTCACCGCAGGTGTCGAAGCAACCAAGGAGCATACCACACAAAGTGAGTCAGCATCGTCGTCACCATTTGTACCACCACCGCAGCTGTCGTCATTCACGTCATCGTCCTTCCCACCGTCATTGTTGTCATCATCACCATCGTTATCGTTGTCGATGTCGGCACCGCCAGCAGTTGTATCGCCCAGTAGGCTGGCTGCACAGGGCAATGAATAGTAGCATGAATAGCAGGTAGTATTACGCTACGGTCCCCGCTAGTCCCTGAGCCCTCGCACACACAGCCCGACCCATGAGGATCACATACTGCAGATCGGATAATGCCAAATGGGTAGCATGAAACTCCATGCTATTCTTCTCCTATGCCACTATGCCTGCCCGCTGTGCCTCCATGTTTCGGTCGAGGGTGGCCACCAACACCCAGGTGGCATGAACCATGGGTTCTGTGCCAGCTTGAATATTGTCGATGGCAATGTCACTGTCCATGCCAATGTTGTAATCAAAAACCTAGTCATCGCCGAAGTCAGCGAGGTTCGCGGAGCCGCCATCGCCCGTCCCCTCTGAGATGGGTTTCCGCCTCGTACGAGGCAGCTGAGGGCAGAGCTTCCAGAAGCAGTGCCATGTTGACCAAGGGGTGTATGGCAACCCACCGAGGGGCTAGCGGATACCACGAACAAGACTACGACACACATACAGACTATATTCCAGTCCCAGAGGCTTGTCCAATAATACCTAGTGAATATGGTAATGAATAAGTAGAGATCTCAGAAACGACATGGGATAGGACCACCACTGCCATCAGAAGACCGCAATGAATAAGTGGAGACCTAAGATAAGGTGTGAGAAAGAATCATCGCCATTAGAGGCCCATCCCTGATATGGTTGATGAACAACACAGAGGAAATTAGCAACAACTGTTGTTGCATGTTAGGAAAGCCCCCAGGAATACCAAGTGACATGCACCCCATAATAATACAAGTAAGAAATTATGACCTGGTGGGAATGGTCAATGTCAAACACAGTAGCAATTAACGAATAATGCTGCCAGCAGGCCATGCATGTTGGGGAAGCCCGCCATGAATATTGAGTAACACGCACCATGTGGTAATTAATACAAGTCAAAAATAATGGCCCGATCTTACAGAGCCATTGTGGGAAGTGAGACCATTAATACGTACAAAAACCTCCATGAGAACAGCATTCAAGTAGGCACCTGGCTGGAAATAATTGTTATTAACGATTGTCCATGTCCAGCTGCACACCTGCCTGGAAATAAATAAAGAGGGGAGATTGTGAGACCATGAGGGAATATGATAAATTACAAAACACATATACATATATACTGTAAGAATGAATTTATTCAGTCTTCAAAACCATAAAAATACATTTTACAGAGAACTCTCTTTCTCTTGTAATGGAGAACCCAATTACGTATTGGTAATTGCAGAGCAGTGTATCCAACAGTTGTAATGGGAATCGAAGCCCAGCGACTTGACAAGCAGGTGATTGTTTGATCGTCGAAGAAATTTTTCAACCAAATAGACATCAGGAAATCTTGTATGCAATATCTCTTGATCATAGAAAGATACACAGAGAACAGTTCCCTCCGCGTCTTCAAGATAATATGTAATTGGTTGAAATAACGAATATTGAAAATCCTTTATATTTCAGTGCTCCAATTGGGTTCAAAACCTTTTGGCAAACATGCTCTTGTCTCGAGAAATGCGAACATAGTCACCGATGTGTGCTCTTGGCTTGCTAGCATCCACCCTCTTCTCGGTTCTGCACACTGTTTGCAGCAAAGAATTATACTTAAGTGTCCACTGGCCTCATACATATAGAGCGATGTATTCGGTGATTGAAGGACATCAAAAGAAGTGGCAACATGTCCATCCACTTGTATCCTCCCTGACACGAAAATTCTTGCCACATGACAGTAATTAAAGTACGATTAAACCATTCCATTATTGAAACCTTTATACCACTATATATACTGTAATAATTAGTGTTATTCGTAGCTGTTAATGAATGGAAGGTGGTATTGTAGAATCCTCAGCAAAATCCATTTACAAAATGTATTTGATCCTTTATTTTGCAAAACAGTCTTCATTGCATTGCTCACATAGAGGCCCCGTTTCTTGCAAACGGGGACTGCACACGTGTACTTGCTGTAACTAATATGGCCATTAACCTGTATCTAAAACCCTTATTTACATATGTATATGTCCTCATCTTAACTAGGTCAGCCTGAAAAAGATCTTTCAGCCCAAATACAAGTATTTTCCTCCTTAGATAATTATGATATGCAGGCTTGTGGATCTCAGCAGCAATTTGTACAAGGACATTTTTTAGTTTACATACCCATCTTCATGCAATTCTTCTAAAATATTCACAATCGTGTTCATATGGGAATTGTTGTCAGCCTGCTCAGATGCAAATAGCAGTCTTAGATGTGATACGAGCTCAATGCCTTGTCCCAGAAAACAAACTAGAAGCGATTGCTTCCATCCATCTTCGATATTACACCTAAGCTGGCTGCTAAACCAATGTACAGAAACAGATAAGCTATAATGGCGAACTTGGGGTGTGTCTCATCCTCATTAGCATTGCTGGAAGAGTCATTGTCGGCCAAATGCGCACTCATAAGGATAAGTTAGTGCCTGTACTGGCAAAGCACCTCGTATGAGTACTGGGCAGATTGACATTTATAAAACAACTAGTGAACCAGCCTGGCTTTGCCCGGGTAAAATTAAGATTTACAGTGATACACTAATAAATAAATTGGGAAAAACAATTCATTTATGCGAGAAACCGAATTATAAAATTATACTTTGTTGACAAAGGTTTCTGACTGATAACAGCAACCCAAAAGGAAGGAAATATTTTTTATCCGATAGCCAAGAAGCAGGGTATTGTTTTTGGAGTGTATCTGTGCAACTGTCACGTAGTTAAGAAATTTCAGCTTTCCAGCGTCGACGAATGCAAAGCAAAACGCGAGTTTGATCAAATTGTTGCTACAGAAATAAGTATACCTAGGTATTACTTTATGCGCTTGCCTGAGGGATCTTAATTGATCACCAAAGTTAAGCAACGTTATCAGCAGCACAACATTTGGATGGGTGACCATTTTGTGGCATAACATCTGAGAGCTCCTGGGGTTCGGGGGGCACTTTAAATATTCGGTTCCTGTTGTTATCGATTGATAGCAGTCGTTAAGCCATTTCAGAGGTCCTTGGGTGGCCGGATAAACTCTGACACCGGAAGAAAACAATATTTCAGACACGTTCCCAGCAGTTGCAGAATTAGGTTTTGTCATTATTCCACAGGAACCGTACTATTTTACATGATGAAAAGTATCATATGTCCTATTCCAGGACGTAAAGTACCTGCATACCAAATTTCATCAAAATCCGATCAGCCGTTATGGAGCTGAATTCGGTCATGTTCCCAGCTATTGCATAATTAGTTTTAGTTGTTATTCCCCAAGAACCATACAATTTTTCGGGATAAAAAGTATCCTTTTTCCTATTCCAGGGCCTAAAGTACAGACGTACCATATTTCATCATAATCCGTTTAGCCGTTTTGGAGCTGAGTGGTATGAAATATACACACAGACTTTCGCATTTATAATTTTAGTAGGATTTATAGAGACCTGGATATGTACACATTTCACCGACCTGTATAAAATAATTGTCAAAAAAAATTTGTTTGTTCCCCAAGAACCATTTCTTATTTCGCCTATAAACACTATTATTCCCATCATTAAACATCGTTTTGCACAATGTCAGGAAATTGGCGAATTGTTATGCTGAGAAAATTAGGCCTGTTATTTATCGTTTCCATGCTGTCAAGTGTAAATCATATTAATCAGCTTCAGTGTCTTTCGGAAGTATATTGCGCTTTCTACCGGTCCTGGGTTCGATGTCTGGTTCTTTCTTTATTTCATCAGGGGGAACAGTTTTTTGTAAAATATCTAGCCAAGATGACATCAGTTGAAATGCCTCTTCCAAAGCAGCATAGTGCTCCATGTGCGCACACTTTGCCAGTAAATACTTATGTCGCAAACTTTCAAGTTATACAATATAAATCCTCAGCAGTTATTGTACTAAAATCGAAAGCGGAACAGTGGTAACACACACACACACACATATATATATATATATATAGGGGTGACCTGCAATGGTGGGAGTAGCTATATGAAACAGTATTCCGACCTGTAAATGAATTGTTTAAGCACATCGCGCACATACTGAAATGGCCCCAGTGTTCATAATTTGATCGCAAGTCAGATAAGGCATGAACAAATCCATCACCAAAAGCTCAACATAGTGCATCTAGTTTAGTGGACACGGTAGTAAGTGCCCTGTTGACTATTCGTTCCCTGCCAGCACTGAGTTTCGATTCCATTTTGCCCACAGCCTCTAGCCTCGCACTTTAAGCTGTCATCTTGCCCTTGCCATCAGTTGCCATATTAAGGTGCGCATATAGTTTAGTAGACAGGTTAATAAGATTCCTGTTGACAACATGCTCTCCTACAGCACAGAGCCTCTCCTCCACAGCTGCGAGCTTGCCTCCTAAAGAAGAAAGTTTGTGCACATCGCCAGTCAATGTACAAATTTGAGCATCCATCTTAGCAGACATCGCATTAGCGTTGCCGAATAGCCGACCTTTCACGGCCTCGAGTGCATCGCCGCTAGCAAAAGCAAATACTCTGGCCACATCCTCGATCAACGCACGAAGTCACACATCCCTGTTAGTAGTCATCACATTCGAATCGAAGAAATGGTCCTCCACAGCAACTTCCTCAGTCAATGCATTTAGTTGGCCATTCAATTCAGTAGTCACATCCTTATTAACCCTGCTGGCTATTCGTTCGCCCACACCGTTGAGTTTCGTCTGTAAGCAGTGAGTAAAGTGATATCAGTCATCAGTGCGTGAAGATGTGTCTCAGTTTTAGCAGATGTGACCTGAATTACTGCCAACGTTTGCAAAGCTTCTGAAGTGATGCTGCAGACAAAGGACACATTACCCGCATTACTATCATGTTTCGGTCTTCCAAGATTATTGGCTCGTTTCCTTCCGAAAGTGCAGGTGCTATCGCCAGTAGATGTAACACAAATATCGGATGTATGCTTCAGGCCACTATGACCTAACTAGGATATGATGTAGCTTATCATTCACTAATGAATGATAATGAACTGATCGGGAACACTATGGTACCTTCCCTTATAAAGCATGGAATCCTCAGCTATCAGAAGGAAACCATGAGGTTATCGCCGGCAACATGAGCACATATTTTTTAAGTCATCAAAATGCATATGAGTATAACACGATCTGAGTAAACATGTCATAAATTCAAATCATCCATGCAGAATAGAATAAGGAGATTAGCAAATGCATTCAGGAGTTGTTAAGGCATATGTGAATAAGTTTGAAACAGGTAAATGGACCCACTGCAACATGTCGGCCCATGCTAAAATACTGCTTCATTATCGACTGCTTCTCACATGCCACTTCGTCGAAAACAAACACAGAGTTTGGCAAAGCCTCATTTGGTGGCATGACATCTTTATTGCCACGATATGTAAATTAGCGAAGGCCATTTACAGCTTGAAGTAACTGTGCTAGCCATCGGAATTTTGACTGTTGTAGCATTTTAGAGTACAAGTAATTATTTCCCAACCTAACACCGTTGGGCTTCTCCAACAAGATCTTAAGCATGCATGTATTTCCACAGTTGGTTGGTCCTGCTATGATAACTCNTCCCAACCTAACACCGTTGGGCTTCTCCAACAAGATCTTAAGCATGCATGTATTTCCACAGTTGGTTGGTCCTGCTATGATAACTCGCATGGTGTTTGGCAGCAGCTTCCTATGATATCATTCGCAGGAGAGAGTTTAATTACCAGCAGTGATGCGAACAGGAAGCATAGTGGTATATGGCACGATCTCCATCGAACTGATACATAAACAGGTAAACCATCAGTACTTATGACATCAACACCATATTTGAGATCTGGTTAGGTAGCCACCCTATGCATGCACACGCCCGAGGTCAGGTGATGTGGACAGCCGAGTTCGAGGTAAGGTGATTTGTATGGCCACATGCCACAAAACAAACATATAAAATAATAGTGTCAGAATCAAATCCTGTTAGTATGTCGTATTGTGCAGTGGGAGTAAGAACAAGAGCAGACACAGACTGGTGAATATGATGATCAACAACATTTCTTTCGAGGCACAAATCCCTGGCTACAAACACTGTGGGCCAGGCACAAATATAGCATGTCAATTGAAGCATGGCGACATCCCTGTCAATTTGTTGGACGTGGCATGCAAGGAACATGAAATCGCTTATGCGACCATTAATAGGTTGGAAGTAAGGCATGCTGCAGATGCTATTCTCGCAGAAAAACCTAAATCGATAGTTAGGTCGCCCAAGTCCAAACTCGGCAAGTGTCTAGCTGCCTGGGGTGTGTCCAAGATTATGAAAACTAAAGACAGGAGGGCAATGGGTTTGCAGTTTGTTAGGAAGAAAATACTGGAAGGACAGAGAGGAAACCTCGCAAAGTAATAGGGAAGGAAGCATGCATTTTGACCTTTGTCATGCACGCATTAGCAGTTGACCAAAGCAATTCGGCACAATAGACTTATGGAAGTACTCGCTAGAGGCAAACAAAATTGTGGTGACTCCTACCTTCATCTATACCATGTAGGCGGTGGTGGGGGAAAGAGGAAACAAAGGACCAATTGAAAGAGGAAGTCTTAATGTCATGGCCCAGTCGCCCACTCGAAAACCTAGATATACAAAAGCTTGCACACAAATAAAAAATAACCAGTTTCCGAGGTGTGTTAATGCACAACCGCCTACAGCACAGTCCGAGACGAGGTGTGTGCGGCATAGTAAACCATAGATACCAGCCTCGTGCCAGGGACTCATTGGACCCCGTAAAAAAAGTGTGGGGAGACTGCAGAATACTTTGAGAGTTACAGAAATTGTAGGGTGCCACGAGAACTTAAAATGTATTTGAGAGGCTTGAGATTATGTTATAACTACGAAGCAGAGCAACTGCCAACAGATTGGAACTGCGGCCGCTTATGCCTGTGCTTCATTTCAATGAAGATATACAATAAACTATACTTAATGGGGACATGCTACTTGTAAGCATCAGGCATATTCGACCCTGATTATGTCGGACAATAGTTCGGAATTACGCTCTGTGCACTTCTGTTCGTTGAACCTGAATGGGGTGTGGTCCATTGCACAAGTAGCTGGTAGTAATAATTCCTCGTTGTTCTCTGTACCTTCATGTAATGGCTGTAGATAGTGGTTAGCATCAAGTGGCCCTGCCTGCTGTATGGAGGTGAAGTGCAGATGGAGCTACGTTTGAATGAAATAGTGTGGGGTGATGTGAGTACACTGAGATAACTTATGCGATGATACATCCTTGGTAACCGCATAGGATGCTACTATTCACATAGTATTGCTGTTGGGTAATTTAATTACATTCCCTATACCATGTCGGTATGCGATGTGTAATGCTTGCTCTTACAGGACGTATCGTGGGAACATGAAGTGCGTTGATAAGTTATGCTAGTTGTGAGGTATGATAATGGCATTATCATTCAAGCTAGCTTAGGGTTATGCATTTGCTGCAGGTTTCCTCCTGGTCTCCCAGCATAGACCAGCCCTATGCATGTCGGGCACGTTAACTATATGTCCTGCTGTGTGTACTGTTTCTGCAATCACTCATGTGCGTACATGTGCACTGTTCCAATTATGTGTTTTTGTCCAGCAGCATTCTGTAGCATATGCAATAGCCATATTCATCTTGCTTTAAGTGTTGCTGTTGATGAATGGCGATGCTGTTGAATGGTGGCACGCTCTAGCCCTTGCAAGATGTATACTTATCTTGTCAGGCATGTTACTGATATGTCGTGATGTGTGTACTATTTCACAATCCACAATCACTCGTGCACATACTTCTGCATGGGACTTGTCGTCTATGTTGGGTCTCTGACCTGGCGTTTATAGCCAATTCCTCGGGGACTCAACGCTTTTCCTAGCGGGAGTTGTGAATGTGAAATGGTATTTGTATCACACTAGCATTGCAGTAACTGGTGGTTGAATCGTAATAACATTTACTTTTATATTTCAGCACTGTCCTCCCTTTAATATTCATCTACCTGTACTGTACTCCTCCTCTGTTGCTGCTATATGTATGTGCGTACCTTTGTCCGCTTCGATTTTTTTTAGGTAAAAAGATTTCATTTCCGGTTACTTGTAAACCACCTGTACGCTATGCTTGTGACAGTACTGAGGTTTTTCGTTATGGAGTCATGCACACATGTTTACGTAACGAATAATGCTGGTGTAGTGTACAGCCCTGGTTCCAAGTCCGGGAGCAATACGCATGGCCATGGCCATGCGGACGGTAAAGTGTGAGGGCGAGTGATAGGCGGCACGCGGCGATGTGAGGTAGTGTTTACTCTGTTTCGCCCTGCCATGGCACGTGCACGGTGTTTTGCATGTGTATACTCNCGCGGCGATGTGAGGTAGTGTTTACTCTGTTTCGCCCTGCCATGGCACGTGCACGGTGTTTTGCATGTGTATACTCTGTTTCGCAGTAGGCTGGTGTCTTTAACGCTAGTTTTTTAACACAGAAATTAAATTATTTTATTATAACTGATCATATATATGAACATGCGGGACTGTAGTCAGGGTACTGGATAGACTGACGGTATTTTTTTTAGCACTATAAACTTTTATGTATAATTTTCATACTCATAAAAAGCATATGTGCATGTGGGCGCGGTGCCTGCAGTTTTTAAATATATTTTTTTTTTCGCGATAACAAGTTTATTGTCTGGGGAGTGTGTATGCCGAAGCGAGTATGCCAGCTCGTTATTAGCTTGCTTCGGTGAATGCATTAGCATAGCAGCGGATGATTGGCGTGTGAGATATTAGCATATTCACAATTATCATTATTAGCATAGCTGGATTTAGCATAGGCAAATTGGCATTGACGAACTGGCGATGGGGAATTGGGATTTGCGAATTTGTATTATCGGATTTGCATTGGCAAATTTGTGGCATACAAGATGGCCGCATGCTCGTCCTCTCGTCCCCAGCCTGCAGCCTGTGCCGGTGAAACCCCCTTTTCTAGATACTCTCGCTCAGTCCATTCGCAAACATTTCCAGAAACCACAATAATAATAACAAGTTCTGAGATACAACGTACAAATAACAGTTCTTCCCCATTGGATATAAGTAATGAGATGCGTGGGTAGTTTTAATTTCAAACAGGCTGTTTTCTGTACCTATCGACTACGCTTCGTAATCGTATACAATATGAAAGTGGACTCAGCAAGTTTTGTAATCATATTCTTCAATCCTGTTCAAGGTGATGACAGCATACACAACNAGTGGACTCAGCAAGTTTTGTAATCATATTCTTCAATCCTGTTCAAGGTGATGACAGCATACACAACTCGTGGCAGGACGTCATCAGCGATTGTAATGTTGGGAAAAAACCAATCCTCACTGATCGGCATCGCCGAACAAAGAGGATTGCCACAAAGTGCTATAGAGCTAATGCGACACAAGTGACATCAGAACTCAGTATCTCAAACGACTTGTTTTTGCAATCACAGCAGGTGCGCGACAATAGGAGGGGCAAGGGTATAATGCCGCTCCCCCTCCCTTTCTACGGAATATTTTATGGATGGGCAAGAGGAGGCTAATAAAATACTGCATCAAAATATTTTTTTCGTAACTGCTACAAATATTCCGTAGCATGATGAATCGTATCCAGTTCTGTTAGAATTCCTCGGAGATATTGCAGAAAGTTGAGAAGATGTATCCACAAAACATCACCCAGATCTGAAATAAAGAAACATATTCCATTCCTTTTCTGTGTTCATAAGTTTTTGATGAGACAGAAAAACTGAGTGTTGTTCTAGCAACTCTGAAATATATGACAGCAAAGTGTACCAAAAACAGCATAAATAAATTTTTCACCAATTTGGAATGAAATTATTTGTTAAGTTCACCCTATTCTCCCTCACTTCCTTCATACAAGAATGTGCCTAAACGCATCCAGCATACAATATGTCCTACTGTAGGCCAATTAGTTTGCTACAACGAAAGACTAGTGCAGAAAAATTTTACTATGAAATTGTGGATTGTGGGATAGGAGAAGCTGAGAACATCTTTAAACAACCAGGGTTCTAGAAATACTGCAGACTTGAAAAAGTGCCCCCTTGCCACCCTACAGAATAGAGTGAAAAAGTGTACGCATTTTTGAGTAACATAATTTTGACGTTATCATATTGAAAATATGTGTGAACAAAATGTGCCAAGAGCGCTAGAATCATTTGTTCTTATTACATTGTTACCATAAAACGGTGGATGAAGTAGTGTTTGTGGACATGAATAATATTATCGCGTGAATTTTTTGGCAATGCTGAGTAAAACTAAACAATTACACGTCAGTAGGCTATTGTTTGTTCTATCAAATAGCTGTAATGACAATAAATGCGAATGTAATTTTTTCGTTTCAGTCTGATCTGATAAATTTTCACCTAATAATTCGGTTTTTTTTTCAGTACATTTGATTATTCTCAGTTTAATTAGAAGTATGCTATAAATGTTATAAATCTCCCCATTACTAAATTAAACATTTTGNTTATTCTCAGTTTAATTAGAAGTATGCTATAAATGTTATAAATCTCCCCATTACTAAATTAAACATTTTGTACACAGCGTGTACCGTATAAAGAAAGGTGCCATCTAACTGGTAGGCGTTTATTATTCAATGCTGAACATCTTAGANTTATTCTCAGTTTAATTAGAAGTATGCTATAAATGTTATAAATCTCCCCATTACTAAATTAAACATTTTTTACACAGCGTGTACCGTATAAAGAAAGGTGCCATCTAACTGGTAGGCGTTTATTATTCAATGCTGAACATCTTAGANTACACAGCGTGTACCGTATAAAGAAAGGTGCCATCTAACTGGTAGGCGTTTATTATTCAATGCTGAACATCTTAGACCACAAACAGCTACGATAGCTAAGTTAACGATTGGCGAACAAAGAAATATTACGTCATCCAAGTCGAAAGACAACTTTTAATTTATACATTATGTAATTTTGCTACACATGACATATGATTTATTTATCAACAAATAAAAATTTTTCATGAATATAATATCCTAAAAAAAAAATTTGGTATTGAAAGCCGATAGTTCATAAAAGCGTCGTTATTGAATGAAAACTATTCTAAACGAGAAATAATTTCATATTTGTGTGTCTGTCTTTAACGAAGACAAGAATGGCAGTAAAATTGCTGTTTGCCTCCCCTTCAAAATTTCAGTTTCTGCGACCCCCACCCCCATCACCAATCGCAGTGCTACGCAAACTGCCCAAATCATGTTCGTATCGTATTTATATTTTGAGATCCACTTGTTTTTTTAATATTTTATATAACTTTTGNAGCTGCCCAAATCATGTTCGTATCGTATTTATATTTTGAGATCCACTTGTTTTTTTAATATTTTATATAACTTTTAAAATTCTCAAAAAAAATGGACAGGTTGAGCAATGAAATTATGATTTATCACTGCTGCCACAATACAAAAAAAAAAATTTTAAGGCAGATCATTAAAATAAAGGTTTTTGAACAATAAAATTTTGCTTGGTGCAGAATTTCTTTCATTGTGAAATACGCCAGAAGTTACATATTTAACCGTACGAGATTCAAATCTCGTCATTTTCTATTTCAGATTTCGTTTGAATCTGGTTTCATAATTATTATGCCATACGTTGACAGTGCCACAGTTTTATCGCGCTTGTATTTGCATTTGAAATCTGAGAGAGTAAATTTCAAACCGATGCTATTCAAATTCCTGAAGCATGACAATCTTGTTTTAAAATTATGGCGCTCCAGTAGGAACAGCAATATTTTTTTCATAAAATTGAGATGATACGTGCAACTCTAGGAGGTTTTTAATAATCAGTGCACAAAACTACTTATAACACATGAAAGTATTAGAAATTAAAATAAAATAACTCTACATATTTACTAACTGTAAAATATGTTTCGTCGTAAAATATATAAATTCAGCCGTTTGCGCTCAGAATTAAAATCCCTTTAAATAATTCGTCTTAGAATTTAAAGAAAGATGCATAGATTCTGTAATCTGAAACGGAATCAAAATACAAAAAGAATTAAACGCTTTTCACAAATCTTTTAGTGCACGCGCACAGGAAGCGACAGAGAAACACGAAAGGAAATATAAACGCCGGGATAAATGGCACAAGCTAATAGATTTATGGCAGCAAGTACAAAGGTGACTGGTAGCGAGCAAAAAAAAATATAAAAAAAGTTATAAAATAGGGAAGCGTAAAAATTTTGTGGCTCGATCTTTTTTTTCGTCTGACAGGATAAAAAACANAACATGAATGGGGTTTGGTCCATTGCACAAGTAGCTGGTAGTAATACTTCGTCATTGTACTCTGTACCTTCATGTGATGGCTGTAGATAGTGGTTAGCATCAAGTGGCCCTGCCTGCTGTATGGAGGTGAAGTGCAGATGGAGCTACGATTGAATGAAATTGTGTGGGGTGATGTGAGTACACTGAGATAACTTATGCGATGATGCATCCTTGGTAACCGCATAACATGGTACTATTCACATAGTATTGCTGTTGGGTAATTTAATTACATTCCCTATACCATGTCGTTATGCGATCTGTAATGCTTGCTCTTACAGGACGTATCGTGGGAACATGAAGTGCGTTGATAAGTTATGCTAGTTGTGAGGTATGATAATGGCATTATCATTCAAGCTAGCTTAGGGTTATGCATTTGCTGCAGGTTTTCTCCTGGTCTTCCAGCATAGACCAGCCCTATGCATCTCGGGCACGTTAACTATATGTCCTGATGTGTGTACTGTTTCTGAAATCACTCATGTGCGTACATGTGCACTGTTCCAATAATGTGTTTTTTCCAGCAGCATTCTGTAGCATATACAATAGCCATATTCATCTTGCTATAAATGTTGCTGTTGATGAATGGCGATGGTGTTGAATGGTGGCACGCTGTAGCCCTTGCAAGATGTATACTTATATTGTCAGGCATTTTACCGATATGTCGTGATGTGTGTACTATTTCACAATCCACAATCACTCGTCCACATACTTCTGCATAGGACTTGTCGTCTATGTTGGGTCTCTGACCTGGCGTTTATAGCCAGTTCTTGGGGGACTCAACGCTTTTCCTAGCGGGGGCTGTGAATGTGAAATGGTATTCGTATCACACTAGCAGTGCAGTAACTGGTGGTTGAATCGTAATTACATTTACTTTTTTATTTCAGCACTGTCCTCCCTTTACTATTCGTCCACCTATACTGTACTCTTCCTCTGTTGCTGTTATATGTATGTGCGTACATTTGTCCGCTTCGATTTTTTTTAGGTAAAAAGATTTCATTTCCGGTTACTTGTAAGCCATCTGTACGCCATGCTTGTCACAGTACTGAGGTTTTTCGTTATTCAGTCATGCACACATGTTTACGTAACGAATAATGCTGGTGGTGTTTGCTGGTGTAGTGTACAGCCCTGGTTCCAAGTCCGGGAGCAATACGCATGGCCATGGCCATGCGGACGGTAAAGTGTGAGGGCGAGTGATAGGTGGCGCGCGGCGATGTGAGGTAGTGTTTACTCTGTTTCGCCCTGCCATGGCACGTGCACGGTGTTTTGCATGTGTATACTCTGTTTCGCAGTAGGCTGGTGTCTTTAACGCTAGTTTTTTAACACAGAAATTAAATTATTTTATTATAACTGATCATATATATGAACATGCGGGACTGTAGTCAGGGTACTGGATAGACTGACGGTATTTTTTTTAGCGCTATAAACTTTTATGTATAATTTTCATACTCATAAAAAGCATATGTGCATGTGGGCGCGGTGCCTGCAGTTTTTAAATATATTTTTTTTTCGCGATGACAAGTTTATTGTCTGGGTAGTGTGTATGCCGAAGCGAGTATGCCAGCTCGTTACCAGCTTGCTTCGGTGGATGCATTAGCATAGCAGCGGGTGATTGGTGTGTGAGATATTAGCATATTCACAAGTATCATTATTAGCATAGCTGGATTTAGCATAGGCAAATTGGCATTGACGAATTGGCAATGGGGAATTGGGATTTGCGAATTTGCATTGGCAAATTTGTGACATCCAAGATGGCCGCATGCTCGTCCTCTCGTCCCCAGCCTGCAGCCTGTGCCGGTGAAACCCCATTTTCTAGATACTCTCGCTCAGTCCATTCGCAAACATTTCCAGAAACCGCAATAATAATAACAAGTTCTGAGATACAACGTTCAAATAACAGTTCTACCACATTGGATATAAGTAATGAGATGCGTGGGTAGTTTTAATTTCAAACAGGCTGTTTTATGTACCTATCGACTACGCTTCGTAATCGTATGCAATATGAAAGTGGACTCAGCAAGTTTTGTAATCATATTCTTCAATCCTGTTCAAGGTGATGACAGCATACACAACTCGTGGCAAGACGTCATCAGCGATTAGTAATGTTGGGAAAAAACCAATCCTCACTGATCGGCATCGCCGAACAAAGAGGATTGCCAGAAAGTACTATAGAGCTAATGCGACACAAGTGACATCAGAACTCAGTATCTCAAACGACTTGTTTTTGCAATCACAGCAGTTGCGCGACAATAGGAGGGGCAAGGGTATAATGCCCCTCCCCCTCCCTTTCTACAGAATATTTTATGGAGGGGCAAGAGGAGGCGAATGAAATACTGCATCGGAATATTTTTTTCGTAACTGCTACAAATATTCCGTAGCATGATGAATCGTATCCAGTTCTGTTAGAATTCCTCGGAGATATTGCAGAAAGTTGAGAAGATGTATCCACAAAACATCACCCAGATCTGAAATAAAGAAACATATTCCATGCCCTTTTTGTGTGTTCATAAGTTTTTGACGAGACAGAAAAACTGAGTGTTGTACTAGCAACTCTGAAATATATGACAGCAAAGTGTACCAAAAACAGCATCAAAAAATTTTTTACCAATTTGGAATGAAATAATTTGTTAAGTTGACCCTATTCTTCCTCACTTCCTTCATACAAGAATGTGCCTAAACGCATCCAGTATACAAGATGTCCTACTGTAGGCCAATTAGTTTGCTACAACGAAAGACTAGTGCAGAAAAATTTTACTATGAAGTTGTGGATTGTGGGATAGGAGAAGCTGAGAACATCTTTAAACAACCAGGGTTCTAGAAATACTGCAGACTTGAAAAAGTGCCCCCTTGCCACCCTACAGAATAGAGTGAAAAAGTGTACGCATTTTTGAGTAACATAATTTTGACGTTATCATATTGAAAATATGTGTGAACAAAATGTGCCAAGAGCGCTAGAATCATTTGTTCTTATTACATTGTTACCATAAAACGGTGGATGAAGTAGTGTTTGTGGACATGAATAATATTATCGCGTGAATTTTTTGGCAATGCTGAGTAAAACTAAACAATTACACGTCAGTAGGCTATTGTTTGTTCTATCAAATAGCTGTAATGACAATAAATGCGAATGTAATTTTTTCGTTTCAGTCTGATCTGATAAATTTTCACCTAATAATTGGGTTTTTTTTCAGTACATTTGGTTATTCTCAGTTTAATTAGAAGTATGCTATAAATGTTATAAATCTCCCCATTACTAAATTAAACATTTTTTACACAGCGTGTACCGTATAAAGAAAGGTGCCATCTAACTGGTAGGCGTTTATTATTCAATGCTGAACATCTTAGACCACAAACAGCTACGATAGCTAAGTTAACGATTGGCGAACAAAGAAATATTACGTCATCCAAGTCGAAAGACAACTTTTAATTTATACATTATGTAATTTTGCTACACATGACATATGATTTATTTATCAACAAATAAAAATTTTTCATGAATATAATATCCTAAAAAAAAAATTTGGTATTGAAAGCCGATAGTTCATAAAAGCGTCGTTATTGAATGAAAACTATTCTAAACGAGAAATAATTTCATATTTGTGTGTCTGTCTTTAACGAAGACAAGAATGGCAGTAAAATTGCTGTTTGCCTCCCCTTCAAAATTTCAGTTTCTGCGACCCCCACCCCCATCACCAATCGCAGTGCTACGCAAGCTGCCCAAATCATGTTCGTATCGTATTTATATTTTGAGATCCACTTGTTTTTTTAATATTTTATATAACTTTTAAAATTCTCAAAAAAAATGGACAGGTTCAGCAATGAAATTATGATTTATCACTGCTGCCACAATAAAAAAAAAAAATTTTTTTAAGGCAGATCATTAAAATAAAGGTTTTTGAACAATAAAATTTTGCTTGGTGCAGAATTTCTTTCATTGTGAAATACGCCAGAAGTTACATATTTAACCGTACGAGATTCAAATCTCGTCATTTTCTATTTCAGATTTCGTTTGAATCTGGTTTCATAATTATTATGCCATACGTTGACAGTGCCACAGTTTTATCGCGCTTGTATTTGCATTTGAAATCTGAGAGAGTAAATTTCAAACCGATGCTATTCAAATTCCTGTAGCGTGACAATCTTGTTTTAAAATTAGGGCTCTCCAGTAGGAACAGCAATATTTTTTTCATAAAATTGAGATGATACGTGCAACTCTAGGAGGTTTTTAATAATCAGTGCACAAAACTACTTATAACACATGAAAGTATTAGAAATTAAAATTAAATAACTCTACATATTTACTAACTGTAAAATATGTTTCGTCATAAAAATATATAAATTCAGCCGTTTACGCTCAGAATTAAAATCCCTGTAAATAATTCGTCTTAGAATTTAAAGAAAGATGCATAGATTCTGTAATCTGAAACGGAATCAAAACACAAAAATAATTAAACGCTTTTCACAAATCTTTTAGTGCACGCGCACAGGAAGCGACAGAGAAACACGAAAGGAAATATAAACGCCGAGATAAATGGCACAAGCTAATAGATTTATGGCAGCAAGTACAAAGGTGACTGGTAGCGAGCAAAAAAAAAATAAAAAAAAGTTATAAAATAGGGAAGCGTAAAAATTTTGTGGCTCGATCTTTTTTTTCGTCTGACAGGATAAAAAACAACCTGTATGGGTTCCCCACACACATATATCCACTGTATGACCTGAAAGACCTACCANAACCTGTATGGGTTCCCCACACACATATATCCACTGTATGACCTGAAAGACCTACCAGTTCGCGACACACATATTACACCGATAAATGAAACGCATTTTCTTTTCTGCACATCGTCATGCGAAAAAAGCAAATACCCAACCCGAGGTATAATTAAATATCAACCTGATATTAATACACTGACATTCATTTTATATTATTGTTGATGCCTCGTAAAATTAAAATTTGGTTCACGATCTATACTATATATAAACAGTATAATTTGATTAAACGTAACGTTAAAGTTGTTCATTTGTCCCCACCATATAACTGTAATTGGATATCCGTTGTTCATATGTAAGTTTTACATACAAAGAACTCAATTGTTATTTTTAATAAACACTATATTGCAGGAAATGATTGGCGGGTGAGACAAATATAAAGAACAGAGAATAACTTATTTTATATAAGTTGAATAATATCACATTAATGTAAAATATCATCCAGCCTTCTTAGAAACTAACCTGCTTAATTAAAAAAAAAAAGTTACAAATAATGTTTTGAAATTTATGTACCAGGTCACAGTGAAATTATATGTTTTTTATTTCCTAGTTTCCTTTAATCATGCGGACTTTTTCACTTCTATACGAAATGGCAAATGTTTTTAAATATAATATACACGTTAATATTTGTTAGCCAAGATATCGTTGTGCACTGATGTGGATGATGGGGTCAAGTCATCTTGTCAGCCGTGTTGGATGTGGGTGACCTTGAAATTGACCTGGTGACCTTTTTCCTTAAAAACTCCAAAAATGAAAAAAATAAAAAAAAAATTATTAGGTTTATAAAAAAAATATTAAAAATTTATTAAAAGAATAATTTTAAAATGTATACAAAAAAATTTACATTTCCAGAGGTTCATATGCACAACGTAAAACAAAAAAAAATTAGACCCCCCCCCATATCAATCATACTGTCTTAATATTCCCCTTCCCCACCACACCCCCACCAAAATCACCAAAACCCTCCCCTTTCCAAATCATACAAATTGCAAAACTTTGGAAAACATTCTCAAATTCTGAGAACAAGTAACTTTGCACCACCCACCCCTCCTGCTTATTTCCACCATACTAACCAACACACTGTACATTACCCCTCATGGCCGCCCTACTCTACCAATCATTAAGATCAAGAAATTCGCAGAAAAATAAAAAACCATAAACATATAACGTTACCCCAACCTACCCTCACACTCACCCCAACACCCTAACCCCACTACCCGCACTAACACTACCACTTCTCACCATCACCCTACCAATCATTAAAAATTAAGAAAAATCGCAAAAATTTATTTTTAAAAAATTTAGGAAAAAATTCCATACATGAATCCGACCAGCATTTTCGATTCCAGTGGTCTTGACCAAGAAACAATNAAAAAATTTAGGAAAAAATTCCATACATGAATCCGACCAGCATTTTCGATTCCAGTGGTCTTGACCAAGAAACAATGACTTTGAAAACAAATTTCAAGAAAAAATGGTAAAAAATCGATGAACATAACATATGACGTTACTATGACCCCAATGTTGAATGCTGGTGACTTTAACCTTGACCCCAATGACTTTGACCCCATGCCCATCACCTTGTACCCAAAAACTCACAAAATTCACTTTCCTCCCCCTCACACCCCTCACCAACCTCAAAACGAAAAAAAATGTTTTTCCTATATTAATTCCCAAAATGTTTTGAATGTCAAAAAATGCAGTAAATAAAATTAAAAGACTTATACGGAGAAGGTCCGGGGCTCGATGGCAGTTAGAGCGATCAGCGACGAAGTGCCCTGAAACGAAGTCCTGCAGACGACAGACACTCCCACCCCCAACCCCTACAATTTTTATTCGCTAATAACTCGTGTTCGCTTGAGATCCCTCCACCCTCAACCTCCCCAAGGCAACCCATCACATTGCTCGCCTGTGATTGGTTGTTGGTCACATAATATTTCGTCATCTTTAGATAATTAATTTAAGCAAATGTACGCCCTACGACAGTTCTTCGTCTTATACGAGAGGTGGAATATCATACACTCTCTCTTGACGTTTTCAGCATTTNGTACGCCCTACGACAGTTCTTCGTCTTATACGAGAGGTGGAATATCATACACTCTCTCTTGACGTTTTCAGCATTCAGTATGGTAAGCAATTTTTTTATTTTAATCTCTTCCATCAAATTCTGCAGGTTATTAACAAGAGTTCTGGTAATTTAATTTTATATAAATAACTCCACAAAAGTAAAAACTCTGCATAAAATTTCGTATACCAGTTCGGACCAGGGAGCTATTGGAGTGTAGTTATAATGAAGAATTGTTCTTTTAATAGCATGCTAAACACCAACATCCCGAATTCATCTTTGGTGCTACCATCGTTGACTCCAGCTGGAGTAGCTATGTTACTTCGATGCTATTCGCTCACAAATGGTTCTTGTAAAACCCCTGAGACTTGGAATGTACGAAGGCAGCCAGAGATATAAACAGTCTTATCCTTCGTGCTCTTCTCAGAAATCAATCCTTCTCAATCTTCACCAATCCTTATCTCGAACAACACAAACTTTCATCACTGAGCAAATCATGGAACACTCATTNTCCTTCTCAATCTTCACCAATCCTTATCTCGAACAACACAAACTTTCATCACTGAGCAAATCATGGAACACTCATTATATCGCGAATCACATCGCAAATCAAGTCGTAACCTTCGAAGCACACTGCATTTCGCGAATCATGCCGTGAAGAAGTTGTAATGGTCGAAATATATCGCGAAGCACTTCACGAATAACTCCGCAAAACTAATCGCACATCGCACAATCACATCGCGAAGAACTTCCGTGGAACACAGCAGCCATCCTGAAAACTATCGCGAAGCTAGTCGTCATTACCAAAACATGTCGCGAAATTCTTTACAAGCCATTTCGCGAAGCAAGTCGTGAGCTTCCAAATATGTCACGAATCACTACACGCCACGCAAACTTTTGGCTCCCGAGGACAAGCAATCAATGTTTTCATTATTTTTGGAGGTGGTGCAGTAGGTCAGTCGGGTTGTCTAATATATAAGGCATCATTGTGTATATAGTGATTGCCGAAGATGGAAAAAATCATCTCAGAGAAAATTCAGAATATCTCAGATTCGGCTTCGACGTATGTATGGGCGGGATTCAAAATAATGGATTATTGATATTATTGATTACTGATTTTAATTATCGTTTCCAAGTATAAGATTTGGTAACTCAAGTGTTGCGAGAATAACCCACTGAAATTAACTTAACAGGTAATGCCTATTAACAGTGATTTTCGAGAAAAGAAACTGAGGCAAGAAATAATTCAAAACACAGCAGCAACTTTTGTTTTACACCGTTAACTGGTCACGTTTGAGTCTCAGAAACTAATTTACGAAGTTATCGCATTCTGACATTCGACTATAGTAGGCGTCTCTGTTATGTGGTTTGTAGCCAATGGAAAAACTGTCGATGTGCTTTAAACGTGTTGAATTGTTTTCTAAAATAAATCCATTTGTAATATTATCTGTTTCGTAAAGTAAACCACAGTTTTTATTGGTTATTTTCTGTTTAAAAATTAAAGAAAGAATTAAAATAATATTTTTACTCCTGCACGGCACCCGAGCAGAAAAAAAAGGTTTCCTACTCCGTTAAGGTAGTGTCAGATTCGTTGTTATTGACTCCAATGTTAACACTACCGAACGTTTCAAGGGACATAGATACGAAAATGTATCCAAAGTGTTCCTCTTTTTCGTCATAGAAGAGTAATTGTATGTTATCTTATGATTCGCAATTCATACTATCTTTTCACAAAACCATCAAAGTTAAATTCAAGTTCTCAAAAATTTGAAGCAACCGTCCATCGCAGATTTCCATCCTGATTTGTATTTGTTTTTAAATTCTATCTGCTCCGAAAAAAAACCTTAATACACCCAAGTGAGTTATTGTTTCAATTATCTGAAATGTGCGGAGAACAATTGCCGCGCGCGCACGCTTTTGTTACAATTATTTATCGTCGTTGGTTGGTGTTTGCAATCAGTCACTGCCTGTTACAAAATGTAACACGCTCCTGTATCACGGGAGGTGTCTCTCTTAGCACCGTCAATCGCTCTTGCGCCTGCCACTCGCTGGTATCGCCCTGCTTCTGCACTCCGCTGTTCAAACACGGCAATGTGCTACAAATCAGCCCAATTTCACTGCGCATCTCACCTGGAATCACTGATATCCCACTGATTATTATATATACAATTGTACATGCGGATTGCATAAGTACATTCTCTATATTGATTACTAAAAATTTAAATTTCAACTTGAGTTAACTTGTCTGTCAAAAAATTCATTAAAAAAAAGGCATCTAACAATTACTTGTAAAAATATTGTCTTATTTCGCTGGATATCCCTAAACAGTTTAGGATAAAGAGTTGGGCGTTCCAGAGTAGAATTTAACAAGTTGGAACTGGCTGTTTTCAGTGACTGCTGAAAGCTAAAGAACTCATTTCACTTGCACTATTGCAACCATATTCGAAGCGGCTGGATACACCTATTGTAACAGTGATTCTCATTACATTCCACTACCTTGGGATACTAGTCCTCGTTTCTGCATTTCCCTTATTCGGCAATTCATGACATGGATGTTACATGAACTTTCAGTCAGTAGAAATGTAGTGATTGAAATCACGGTTTCAACTCTAGTGCGTGGCCTAGGCGAAGTCAGTCGTCCGATGAGACTCGCTGTTGCAGGAACTGTTGCTAACCGTTTCTCAATTAGCTCTGCTTCGTTGGTCACAGTGCAGACGCCTTCACCATCACAGCAGCCGGCAAAGCTCGGAAACGTACAGATGTACTTATCTACTCCGTTACTTGCACCACATTCATGATACACTCCCTCGTAAAAACAATGTGATGACGCTTTTCTACAAGCTGAATGTTATCACAAGTATTACTTGGGCACGTATAAGTCTACACATTGTTCATGGTTATTTGAAAACTCTTGAAAGCCCTGCGCAGTTTGATCTTTCTTTCTGTTGCGTATCCATCGATCTAGTTGTTAGTACACACGCACCGATTAAATTAAAATTCCGCACTGCCACTAGCATACAGATGTCTCTTTTGGAACAATATCTACCATAAAATGTACAAAAATATGGTTGCCTGATTTGAAAATATGAAGAGAAGACAAACCATCAGTGTCCAAAATTTCATTTGTAACGCTACATTAAGTAAACTTTAATGATATAAATACATTTTTACTCACACAAGAAAATTAAAGAAGGTAACTCTTCTATGTAAACTGTGAATTTTTATTACGCATCCTAGTGTATGATTTTCTATTCATATTAGCTATAATAATTTCAAAAAAATTCAAAAAAATTCGCATGCAAATTAATTAAATATCTTATACCTATTAACTTAAATGCACCCTTCGAATATGTAGAAGTAGTTACCTGATCCCTTTTACTATTCATTATTTTATGGATGACGTCACCAAGGTCATAAAATACTTAATTTCTACTCTTATTGCAAACGATTNTTTACTATTCATTATTTTATGGATGACGTCACCAAGGTCATAAAATACTTAATTTCTACTCTTATTGCAAACGATTAAAAAATTATATAACAACTGTACACTCTAAATATTGTAAGCAGTTACATGTTGATATCGTAGCTATAAGCCAATAGCGTACTTAAAATTATACTATCTTAAGTTATTTATACTTTTAAATACAGCCTCTAAATATCTGAAGGAATTTTCAGATAACTGTTTTGTGTAGAAAATTTTGAACAACGAAGTTGACTGAAACGAATTTCTACTTAACGCTGACTTCAGCATTACAACTATTTATACGCAACCGAGAATCCTGTTAAGAGTATTTTTTTTTAATTGTTAACCTTATAAAAGGTAAATAAAATTTAAAAAAGTTAAGTTAATATTTCTTAATAGTCATTCGTAATTATCTACGTTAGATTAAAATTGTTTTACGATAATTGTCTGACAGTAATCTTTCTTGATTTGTAACTGGATTGCTGGATTTCCGCAACAAGCCTCCTTTCTGTGAATGTAATTCATTTCTTTATATTAAAGTTGTGTGTTTTGTTTATGTACATAAATAATGATTGTCTTTCATTGTACCAGTGTTAATTGTATTTTGTATTAAATACTGCGTTTGTTTTTACTTTTGTAGATACGTAAAGATTAATAAATAAACTATAATAAATAAAAAAAATTATCTATTGCGACGTCAATCTCAGTTGGATTCATGAAGAAATCTAATGACCTTTATCAAACTAAAATCCGACCTTTCTCGTCCTCAAACAGGCTTCAACTTCAATACATAACGATACACCGAAATAGACACATACCCACTTCAAACGTCTCCAGTCGACCTAAAATAAGAACTCAAAAACCTCAAACGCTCCTCAACAGACCTCAGAGAGACCTCAAATCACCCCAATCAAACCTAAAACTACTTCAAAACCGATTTCAAAAGAAATCAAAACGGTTCTCGAATGAAATGAAAGCATACCTTAGTATATCTCAAACCGANTTCAAAACCGATTTCAAAAGAAATCAAAACGGTTCTCGAATGAAATGAAAGCATACCTTAGTATATCTCAAACCGAATCCAAATGTCACGTAACTCAACCTCAGAAACATATATAAATAGACCCAAGTAGACATTAAAAATTTCTCAGTCAACCTCAAATATGCCATAGTTGAACTCAGGCAGACTTCAATTAATCTCAAAAGCTCCTCATTCTACCTCAAAAAAAATTAATTGTCCTCAAAANAGTTGAACTCAGGCAGACTTCAATTAATCTCAAAAGCTCCTCATTCTACCTCAAAAAAAATTAATTGTCCTCAAAACAGATCTTAGAAGTAGTTGCGGTCTGCAACCACTTCTCAGTCGAACTTAAATGGGCCTCGGTTATTATTTAACNTTTACTATTCATTATTTTATGGATGACGTCACCAAGGTCATAAAATACTTAATTTCTACTCTTATTGCAAACGATAAAAAAATTATATAACAACTGTACACTCTAAATATTGTAAGCAGTTACATGTTGATATCGTAGCTGTAAGCCAATAGCGTACTTAAAATTGTACTATCTTAAGTTATTTATACTTTTAAATACAGCCTCTAAAAATCTGAAGGAATTTTCAGATAACTGTTTTGTGTAGAAAATTTTGAACAACGAAGTTGACTGAAACGAATTTCTACTTAACGCTGACTTCAGCATTACAACTATTTATACGCAACCGAGAATCCTGTTAAGAGTATTTTTTTTTAATTGTTAACCTTATAAAAGGTAAATAAAATTTAAAAAAGTTAAGTTAATATTTCTTAATAGTCATTCGTAATTATCTACGTTAGATTAAAATTGTTTTACGATAATTGTCTGACAGTAATCTTTCTTGATTTGTAACTGGATTGCTGGATTTCCGCAACAAGCCTCCTTTCTGTGAATGTAATTCATTTCTTTATATTAAAGTTGTGTGTTTTGTTTATGTACATAAATAATGATTGTCTTTCATTGTACCAGTGTTAATTGTATTTTGTATTAAATACTGCGTTTGTTTTTACTTTTGTAGATACGTAAAGATTAATAAATAAACTATAATAAATAAAAAAAATTATCTATTGCGACGTCAATCTCAGTTGGATTCATGAAGAAATCTAATGACCTTTATCAAACTAAAATCCGACCTTTCTCGTCCTCAAACAGGCTTCAACTTCAATACATAACGATACACCGAAATAGACACATACCCACTTCAAACGTCTCCAGTCGACCTAAAATAAGAACTCAAAAACCTCAAACGCTCCTCAACAGACCTCAGAGAGACCTCAAATCACCCCAATCAAACCTAAAACTATTTCAAAACCGATTTCAAAAGAAATCAAAACGGTTCTCGAATGAAATGAAAGCATACCTTAGTATATCTCAAACCGAATCCAAATGTCACGTAACTCAACCTCAGAAACATATATAAATAGACCCAAGTAGACATTAAAAATTTCTCAGTCAACCTCAAATATGCCATAGTTGAACTCAGGCAGACTTCAATTAATCTCAAAAGCTCCTCATTCTACCTCAAAAAAAATTAATTGTCCTCAAAACAGATCTTAGAAGTAGTTGCGGTCTGCAACCACTTCTCAGTCGAACTTAAATGGGCCTCGGTTATTATTTAACAGTTCGCCCATTTTTCCAACATTCCTTACCCATTAATTTCCTAAACATTTGAATGTCACTCATTCTTCAAAAATTCCTCATGCATTATTTTCTTAAACAATCCATCCATAACCATTCCTCAGACGTTCATCTCTCTAACGAATCATGTATTAACCATCATAGAAACCTTGAAAATATTTTTTTTTCACTATAGTAGCCCACCATGAGCAATTGTGTTGTGAATGATAACACATCCAACAGAAAAAAAAATTTATAGTATAAGAAGCAAAATCCACTTTATATTTTAAACAACTTTATATTACTATTTTCTATATATCAGATTATGTCAAAATTTCTGCTGCAAACAGTAAATAAGCGATGCCTTATCGACTCATTCAGTATTAACTATTTTCTTTAATTATTCGATGCCTAGATGTTTCCGTCAGTTGAAAGGAAAACTGAAAGAAATTATTGAAAATTGATAAAAAATCTGAGTCTTTCAACAAGTTCATTAGAGTCATTAGAAAATACCAAGCCGGAGTTGTTACCATCTTCCATATTCTTGGAGCGTTGTTCGCATATGCGTTTGAGATATATGTGAGAGTGTCGGGAAAATCACCATCTTCATCAATGCGGGCATCATTATCGCCTTCATAACTTCTCCAGAATATGCATCATCAAGGTGCCTTTCTTTCTCATAGTCTTGTTGTGGCCATCAGTAACATTACTGCTGTGCATGATCATTACTTTGAAGTTATTCCATTTCACCTGTAAAATGAAAGTCTATACTATATTACACATGAACTCATATCGCATATTGTATGGCTGTAGCATCAAATGCATATCCTTCAGAACCAACGTTAGTGTTCCACTTGTACTGCTAGCTTAGCATGCCATGGCGACTCACACGATGTCATAATAGTTGAGTGAGACTGAGTACATTTTACGAGGCAGCAAGTAGATGAGAGGTAGCGCTATGTTGAGGTATTGGTGCTACCGCATGGTGATTCCCAGTAGGTCATATAATAATCCATTTGTAGATCTTAAAGTGTATATTTATCACTTTCAATTAACTACCTTAATGACTTCTAATATGATACATCACCTGAGACAGGTTCATCACATATTTACCATTCTTGCGTCGTCTGTCGGAGGCAGGATGATCGGTGTGGGGAACATGGCACCAGGTACTTTGGGCAGGTCATTGACCGGCAGATTTGGGTACAAGTGAGCATCTCTAGGATTAGCGTAGTATTTTAAGCTTGAGCACTCCTACCCGCTGCTGGAGACAGAAATCCTTTGACGCCGGGCCTGTCTGCTGGGAACGAAAATGTTGCAGGGCTCTATGTCACCACTTTTTCTGCTGCGAGTTACTTATGCATGATAATTAAAAACTGATCTAGGGTGGCTGTGGCAAAGATAACACTGAATGTGTGTCATGAATTACCTGGCTGGAATCGATCGGACTCACAAGGGACGCGTAAAATGTGAAAGGGCTCCCACCTGTGGACTGGCTGTTGGTGGAGGCTGGTGTGTGCAGAGTGTCATGGTTCATGGCCACTTGAGACTAATTTCCTCTTGCCACCAGGCAAAACGACTTACCTAGGATGACAAATAATTGTCAATTAGTATTGATCACTAATCACTGGTTGAATTTTATTCTCATCGAATAAGACAGAAAGAGAATTAAAACTGAAGTGTGATAATTATGATGTGGGTGGGAGTAGCCATGTATGGCATTATTAGATATGGGGTTGATACGATAACCTCAGCCATGAATGAAATTTTCATAGCTGGTTTTGAATGATTAATGAACGGGCTTACTTCTTTTAAGAATGATGTCTGAGCTTATGAGAAATATAATCGCTCGATTTGAAAATAATATTTTCAAGGGAAACCAGAGGGATTTAATAAATGTACCGCCTCCAAACAGTACACTTTTAAAGAATAAAGTTGGGTTAACACTATACCTCTTTGGATTTGTTCCAGAAGGGGTTGGATGAAAGGCTAGGACCCGCTTCTGTCAGGAAATAGGAGCCGCGGTGGTGCAGTGGTTAGACTACTCACCTTTCACCAAGGCGAACCTGATTAGATTCCCGGCGTGGCAGCCCCCGGACTTTCGCATGTGGGAATAGTGCTAGACGATGCCACTGGTCAGCGGGTTTTCTCGGGGATCTGCCATTTCCCCCACCCTTGCATTCCAGCGGTTCTACATATTCACCTCGCTTCACCCTCATCGGCTCTCAAGACCTCGATTTTAAGAGCAGCCCAAATCTGTCCCCTCACTCACTCTACTTTTCTCATTGTTTCAGATCGATATTCACTTTTCATTGTCAAAAAGAAACAAATCCAAACAGACTTCGATAAATATAGAAATTAATGCTTATAATGTGGAAATACATCAGCGGCAGTTGCGTATTAGGTAACGATCCAGGTAGTTGTGCACCTTTCTATCATCAGATATGTTTATAAACTAAATTTATAACAATCAGCACCTAACCGCACTAATCGTAATAATGTTACATGAATGACTATTATTTCCCTTCATCCAGCGCATGCCAAGGTATTTAGTACGTAGTCGTCAAGTGCACATCCCTCAATAAACCCGTAACTTGGGAAACTACATACTTGCATCTTTTTCCAAACCACTCACGTTCAAGAATTCCGACGTGATGCAGACTGATCAAGTAATCTGGAGCAGTCACTCTGTAGGTACAATATTGTTAGGTAAGGCTGTAGTGCCAAAGACTTATCGGTGACCATTAAAAATAATTAATTACGTGATAAGTGGTACTTAGTTTACTAGCAAGCAGAATTCTTGACTTTATTTCCCCCATTACCTCCAAACATAGTAATCAGTTCTACGCACACCGGAGAGATATAACTCGCACTTTACCCATATATGTAAACACAATTGACATCATCCACACAGTGAACACCCATACTTCACACGGGAAAAGATTTTGGATGTAACAACATTACAGTTTCATACAAAATTTACAGATCACAAAAATTAATTTGATTATAATGCTTCTTAGACAGAACTAAATAGACTGCCTGGCACTATTAACTGCTAAGAGAGCCTCCTAATGTAACTTGTTGACACCAACGGTTTATGGCGCAGTGAAAATGAATGAACCGGTTACGATAACAGAGAATCTGAACAGACGAGTCTTGGTACTGTTGAGTGGAAAATAATGTCATATAATTAGGAATCCCTTCACTACACGCTTTGTGAATAAAAAGCGGATGTTGCTAGAACTTATAGATGACTTTAGTCTGCTCGCGGGTTCTTCACAATTTTGAATCAAACATTTTGAAAAATTACTCCATGTATGACGTGTTTAGTTATTTCCTAAATATGTAATATATCACAAACGTTTTATACTTCTGTTAAGATAAAAGTATCTTAATTTTAGTTAAATAGGACTTTAAAATACAATTAATCCATAAATTACAGTATTGAGTTTATAACAAACATGAATTTAAAAAAAGCAGGAAATAGGCGTGCTGGCAACACCTAGTAGGAAATAGTTATTTGGCAAAATATTATTGCACACGAATGTGTTACGTAGCCCCTTTGGTGTAATTTTAATAGACTTGGTTAAGCTTTGTTTGCATGAAGCGGAGGATTATCCTGACTTAGAACTTAAGCAGGGCTTCAGAAAAAGCCAGTCAGCCGTTAAATTGCAACTTGTATTGTTTGTGGAATGCAGGACGGGGAATTTTTTCCCCTGCGTTGAAAAGGAGAGTGGGTGTCGTGTGCGCCGAAGTATGGGTTTCCCGGTCGCTCCGTGGCATTGATGGTGATGGCCGCTCGCAAGGATGCGATCCGCACGTCAGTCAGTGATCAAAGCGCGTCGTCGGGAGTTATTTACTGGATCGCCGAGGCGCGCACGGCGAAGAGGAGGTGCTGGCCGCGTCCCAATACACAGGACAATATCGATTATCGATTATCGATGACGTGGTGCGACGGGAAACAAATTCGCGGCAAACGAGAAATGTCCGGGTGATAGCGCAGGTCGTAGCGCCGGCAATGGAGAAACGGTAGTTGAGGAATCAAACGTGGAAGATTTTCAATTGGTGAGATGGCTCTAGGCAGGCAGGCTTGTTGCTGCGTGTAGTGTGTTGTATCACCCGGACTTGTATGTGGTGGAGGCATGTGTGAAAGAGTATGATAGTGTGTGTGAGGGTAAGGAATAACATAAAATATTACCATAAAATTAAAATTTTTAAAGAAAACGTGGTAGACTGCATCGTTTTCGTAATCGCAAAATTTAAATCCTAAATTTGCTGATAAATACACTGGCGCAAACCAAATTTTACTCAAAATAGTGTAAAAACATAGCAATATCGTATCACGTAAATTTATCTAAGAATATAGAAACGAAAATTGTCCCATTTTATAGCTTGGGTGCTCAGCTTTGTTTTGTTATTAGAATTGATTGCGATTATCAACGTTAATAGGGTAGATGTAATAAATGACTGAAATCGGTAAAATTTAATTGTAAAGGAAACGGACAGCAAAACAAAAACTTAATTTAATATAAAATCTCTTTAAAAAATATTTTTTTACAACCTACCATTCCTCTTAACCCGAATAGTAGCAAGCAAATATAAGTCGTTCCTGTGTATCCATTAATGGTTTTCCTCTTTGAATATGGCATATCTACGAAAAGGTTGGGTTGTCAGAAATGAAGTTCTGTAACTGGATTTTTAGAAGTACCAAGTAATAGAACTGCATTAAAATACAAGACTCGGTTGAGCAGAAATTTTATTTGTCCTGCATATTTACGGGGGGAAGTAAGGATATCAGTGTTGCAGAATGGTGCGACAAAATATACGGTTACGAAGTGTTTACCTCTTGGAATGTGTTAAAGAAATTTGGCGAGCATAGTTTCAGTGTTTGCGGAAAAACGGCAGTAAATATTAGTGCGAGTGAATTGAGTGAGTGAAGAGATTTGGGCGGCTCTTAACAGCGAGATCTTGAGAGCCAACGATGGTGATTGTTGTGAGAATATAGCAGCGCCGGAATGATGGGGCGGGGGAAGTGGGAGATCCATCCCCGAGAAAATCCGCCGACCAGCGGCATCGTTCGGCACGATTCACAGATGCGAAAATCAGGGTAAGACCCAGCCGGAGATTTAACCCGGTTCGCCTTGGTGGGAGGCGAGCAGGCTAACCGCTCAGCCACCACGGTCGCTAAATCATAGAGCATTTCATAGAAGGAAAAGGTGACCAAATACCATAAATTCTATTATGAAATTACAAGTTTAAAATTTAATGTGATAAATTAGAAACTATTACGTGGAGCATAAACGATTTCAAAGGTATTGCTGAAAATATAAATAAGTATTTTATGCTGGATCAGCACAAATAAGTTCCAAATTTTCCAAGAGAATTTTCCTAAACCAAATATCAGACTCAACTCAAACGGTAAAGAAATTTCGTAACTACAAAAACTGAAAACCAGAAACTTATAGCCTGCCTAAATTCATATCCTTCTAAATCAATTAGATACTGGTATTCTTATACTGATGAGTGAGCTAGAGGGACCAGAAAAGGCAGAAAGTGTTTGGAATTCCTAACAGTCACGACTTAAGAGTTTTATATCGTCACTTTAAGAACATCCGTGGTTCATATATGGTATAATATAATGTGTGTATGTATGAATATATGTATATATAAATAAAAGTATTTTGTAAATACATAAATATATATAGATAGATATGTGCATATGAATATAAACATATGTGTATAAGTAAATACATGAGCATATAACGAGGTGGTAATATTTAGATTTGTGTATTTTTAGAAACAATTATTGCTTGCTTGCCATACCTTGAGGTCAGTTATACTTTGACCAGACGTGTAACTTCAATACTAAGTCTCTATGTAATTTTGATGTTGCAATATGAATTTTACAAGCATCATTCCCAAGGTCTTGATACTCACTCTAAAAATTTAACCCTTTCGCAGTGCCTCAGTGCCACTACTGATTTGGTGAGAAAGATGCCTTATGAATTTTGTAAGAACAATTGTACAACACATCAGATTTGTCTGTGTATTAACGAAATATATGGCAATCTAAATACAAATATCATAATTATATACACAGGGCTATTTGTATATTAAAAATTGCTTACTATAAAAGGAGTGTTCCAGCTAAGCTAAGTTGCATAGACGATACTACAGTGGAACTTGGATAATTCGAACTTGGATAATTCGGAATTCGTGGTTAATTCGAAGTGTTTTCCTGGTCCCTTGAATTTCCTATGCTGGCAATTTAAAATTTTCGTGGATAATTCGAAGTTTTTTNGACGAAGTCTGACTGACTTTTCTCGGATTCTTCCCGCCGCACGCCCCGCTTGACGGCCTCCGACTGAGGTCGACGTCGTGATGCATTCTCGATACTCGACTGACTCCGACTGACTGACCGACTGCTCGATCCGCGACTGACTGATACGTTCCTCCCTCCTTCTCGTGGTTTTGTAGGCTCCATGACCATATCCAACTTGCCCCGTCTCTGCACGTGGCCCGGGGTGCTTGTCGCTTCCCCCCTGAGTCGTAAAACATGTTGCTGCTGCTCCTGTGGTCCGCAGCCGGCCTGGCGTCGCCCCTTGATTCTGGCATGGAAGTTTATTGTTCCGTTCTGCACGTGCTGGAACTCTTGGGTGCCCTCTTGGTTCGGCGCACGTGTGGTTCTCCTGCCTCCGGATATCGTGCCGCTATATCCAAGCACGCCCGCTAAAAGCTCTCGTGGTTTATTGCGGTACAAGCCCGGGACAGATGCCGCTGGTGGTGGGATCTCAGTGTCCCTTGGGCAGCTGCAAAATGCAGCTGTGTCCGCGCCCTGGTGCCTTCCGTTGTCTCCGGATGTCGTCTGCACGTGCAGGAACAGTTGCACGTGCAGAAACCTTTGGTAGCACGCCTTTGCAGCTGCGAGGCTCCTGGCGTCACTCTTCCGGCACGTCCGCTCACCCTTAATCTTTACTGTCGTTGTCCGCCTGCGAGCTTTGCCAGAGCGTGTGTTCTGACGAATAAAATATAGGGACGCAGAATACTTCACTACAAACTTAAAAAATATAAAAGTCTAAACATTGTTAAAACAAGAAAAATATCAAAAGATATGAATTTTATTGATATGAAAAGCTCAAAACTAACAAAACAAGATAAAACATGGTAATATAGTACTACCCAGTCCCCACTAAATTTTACACGCAATTAGTGCTACTGTATAACACGTGAACTTACATATTTAATGTGTGGCATGCTTTTTTTTACTGGCGATAACATAAATAATTTTGATTTGTATGTTGTATATAATAAACTATTCAACATAATTCAACCAAATTTTTAACGCTAACAGTATTCATTACAAACAAAAAATATGCGCATAGAGATCCACCTTTGCCGACCTTTTTGTAAAATAGTGCCAAATGAGAAAATGAAATATTTTGCTATATTCCCGGAACCAACCATTTAATACATATCGGCCAAAATTCGCATAAGGGTGGTGCTACAAAAGGCCACGTAAACTTACATAATTTAAGTGAGGTCAGGCACTAACTTTCGTAATGGTGACCATGTAAATAATTAGAAACGTCTGATGTATCTAATAAACAATTCGACCAAATTAAACCACACTGTGTGTTCTGGCATTGTATATTTTAATTATCGTGCGCAGAACCTCTTTTTAAGCAACTTGTATGATAGCACAAAACAGGAAAATAAAATTTTTATATAATATCTCGAGAACCAATTAAACGATTTCCACCATATTCTTCTTCACACAAGTAGCGCGACTGATCACAGCCGAAATTGATGCTTCGAATCCTACCTCCGTCGTGCAGTTGTTTTCACGCTCGCTTATGGTACGATGTTGTCTGGTTTCGAGTCCCAGGTAAGGAACGTGTGTATCTACAGGCTGATTCTAAAATCATGGAACAAACATTGAGGGGTGGTAAAGCTCGCTGAAACAAACAATTATTGTATTTGGAATATATGGGCGGAAGTGACGGGTTTAGGCACAAACACAAAAACACAACACATTAACGGAAAAATGAAATGTTCATTAGCAGCATACTTAACGAGTGATTCCGTACAAAAACTTTAAAAACAGTTGCTGGAAATGCATCTACCAACAGTCACGCATGCTTGGCGACCTGTTTATATGGCGTGATTGGCTGACAATGGTGGCGATAGTTGACGGCAGTAAAATGGTGCGCCAGTGACCTGCTGCATCAGCGAACAAAGCATTTGCGCTTGAGAGTTCGGCCGTGATGGGTGATTTTACGAATAGCGAAAAGGCAGACATGCATCTAGTGTACTCCAGTTGATTCCATTGAAGACCTCTTTTCGCTCGACTATCCTGTGCGGCTGCTCGCGTGCGTGAAATACCCGGCGTATTTGAATCTGTTCGCCAATCACTCAACCGACGCTACCAAGCTTGCATTACTGTCGGTGGTAGCAATTTTGAGCAATTATTATAAACATTGCTGTAAAAAGGCATTTAGCAGTGACGTTGCAAATAAACAATGTGTTGCATTTCATGTGTTATTTTTGTGTTTGTGCCTGTATAGTTGTTTCACCACTATTGCATCTATTTATGGGTCTATCTCTAAAGGAATTGCTTTCAATGAGACGTTAAGGCCCACTTACAAACTAATCTTTTAAGAACTTCATTATAAATTATTTGCAACCCTGTAGCGGAAATAGGTTCAATAGTTATATCAGCAACTTTTTGTTTTTTACTTTTATTATTACAGTTTCGATTGTTCAATAATGGTAAACGAAATTGTATAAATATAATTTTTTATTTATTAAATTGAAGTATTTCTTCAGACAAACTTAAAGGATATCACCTACCGGAAAGCCTACTCCTTAACTGAGATAATGGGCAAACCAGTTTGACGAGATACGAAAAGACTAACTGAGCTCTGTTTTTGTGGCTGTACAGGCCAATTAAAAATATATATATTTACTAAGAGTGCCATGTTATATAATTTAGTTTTGTAGTAGGCTACATGAACACGAAATAAATGTTTGTTGAAAAATTATAATTTTTGTCTTCAGGCATTTCCGATGGCGATTTTACAAACTTTTTTTCGTGAAATATTAAATAAAGCTGCTACATGATTAGATTTTTAAACTCCATAACTCAAATATAAATTTTTCAAAATAAAAATTATGGCTTACCATATAAAGACATATTACATAAATAATGAACGAAATATTTAACTAATGAATGGCCGTCAAATGCATGGGTCACGTATAACTCGAAGCCATGACCTAGCAGCATAAATATTAAGCCTTAGCGACGTAGGCTTCGGAAATCTGCAGTGAGTCCTGAACAACGATACAGGCAGCTGCGACAGCTCCCCAAGCCTTCTTCACAGCTATAAAATCTCGGCTACTAGCATCATGTGACGTAGAGAAGCGTACAGAGATACTGCAACAGCTTCGTCCTCGAATCCATTTACCAATACCTGCGGTGGAAACTCTCTTCAGTTCGCGATCGACGTTGAGAGCTTTTATGGCGAAACCTCTGACATGAAAGAAATATGAACATGGACTTAAAATAAAAAGAAGATCTCGAGGAAGAAATGGAACGGTTNTAAAAAGAAGATCTCGAGGAAGAAATGGAACGGTTTAAGTATACCCCAGGGAAATTTGATCTCTCTACGATCCCTCTCCTTGGTTCCGTTTTGTGGAAATTCTGTAACTGATAAAATTTTTGGGAGTAAAATGCCTACATAAATTTCTTTAGACTTTTTAAATAATGGTTCTCTCTACCGTGACTGACATCTTAACGAATTATACATGTGAAAATCTTACACATGCTCTACCTAACCAGAGCATGTAAGTAGCAAGATTGAGTGAGTTAACACCAATAACAGAATTGCCCGTCATTATGTCACAATAGCATATTAGGCATCACTGAAGCACTAGGCGCATATGAGAATTTTGTGAAACTTCCGTTACTTATTTCTAGCAACTTCCGTAGCCTTGGTCATAAAGGCAAGACATTCGGACCGTTGGCTAAGAATGTTAATAACGGTTATTGGAATCAAAATTAAATATTTCAAAAATATTATGATCGACAGCCAAGAAGTGTAGAAAGTGCAACATTTTGCTGCATTTTTAAGGATGGTTGAGCCGTAACGAAGAAAACCCGCTAGACATATATTGCTACAACGTAAAGTGTTTTTCTATTACTAGAAGTAAATAAATGTAATTTCAGACGCAGGGATACAGGCAAAGGCATTTTGGACTCGGATGGCCATGCGTTCATATTCTCAATTTGGGTGTTTATGACGGTGGTTATGTCGGAAATATTTTTTTCGTCCGATTATGTATATATATAACTTGTTTTTATTCAGTGGTGTGTATGTGAGTAAAACACTAGCAACGTGAATATTTAGCTTAATATTTATATTAACTAATATATATAATTATTTTTAACTAACAGCAAACGCATACATAGAGTGCCGCGGAATTATATAAACCTANTATTAACTAATATATATAATTATTTTTAACTAACAGCAAACGCATACATAGAGTGCCGCGGAATTATATAAACCTACCATTAAATTTTTATTACTAAATCTAAAAAAAATTATAGTAAAAACGGTAATTTATATTTCAATTATCAATGTCGACCGATATTTGTTTTTTTTTTAATTCACAGTCAAATTGCAGGTACCAAAAATAATAACTAATACAATTGTTAAGTCCATTTCTGTTTAATATTAATATATATTTTAGTTAAAATAATGAAAACCATACANTATTAACTAATATATATAATTATTTTTAACTAACAGCAAACGCATACATAGAGTGCCGCGGAATTATATAAACCTGCCATTAAATTTTTATTACTAAATCTAAAAAAAATTATAGTAAAAACGGTAATTTATATTTCAATTATCAATGTCGACCGATATTTGTTTTTTTTTTAATTCACAGTCAAATTGCAGGTACCAAAAATTATAACTAATACAATTGTTAAGTCCATTTCTGTTTAATATTAATATATATTTTAGTTAAAATAATGAAAACCATACATAAAAAATTTTATTATTTGATTACATTTTATTCAGTCTATATGAAGAAAAAATGTAACTTATATGCAATGAAACCAAGCCAGACTATCGGGTTGCGATCATACTGTCGTAATACTTGTTATAAGCATAGCAGGCCTCTTCAAAAGGCTGCCCCAACTTAAAAGCAAAGTCGGCCACTCTGAAAAATAAACACGGTAGGTCATGTCCATGAGTTACAGCTGTAGTTAGCTACTGCCAGTACAGTCGATGAACATACACACTTCTCATACGTTACTCGGTGCGAAACAGACTATTAAAACATAATTGTTACATCCAGAAAGGAATATCAAACTATTTTAACGACACGAATGTAAAATTCTCATATGGGAAATTATAAGGAAATCCAGTAATGGAGAATTAATGTTTTAGCATAAACGTCTTCCATAATGAGAGATTATTATTATCGTTTATTAGCATTCGTTTTAAACACTTTTTATTCCAATGTAAGTTTCACTTTAACGTACTGTTCTACCATCAGTACTGAATTGTTGACCTTCTGGGTATTCTACATTCTAAAAAGCATTTTTCATACCCTTTTGACTAAATAAAAACAACGATTCCCTACGTAGATGTAGAAGTGTGAGTTCAAGTTGCGGATATTTATTCGTTGTCAAGCAATCACTAAAGTGCAAATTAATCAGATATATTTCCTTACAGAAACACAAGGAAATTAAAAATTAGAAAACAAATTTTAGTCGTTGGATTGAGACCTTTAATTTTTTTCGGCCTCATAACGCCAAAAAATGTATATTTTTAAGATTACACTTCCCTACTGTATCCTTTGTATTTCACTTGAACACCTCGTGCTTGCTAGTTCTGCCATTTATTTGTGCCGACATCCCCTAGTCAGAAAATTATCTCAAACTGAAATCAGTCCAATTCGCCATGCTTTGTTTTTTATTTTCCGCGACATCTGTTCGCGCCAGTACATATTCTTAGTGACAATGTTAATTTTCCGCTCCACTTTATATCGCTTGGATTTCATTCCACGCACGATCGTCTAAGTACTTAAATATTCAAGTGAATGTATTCTGTCCAGTGTTAAAATGTACCACACTGAGAAAAAAGATGTTGGAAAAAAAAAATTGTCACTGCCAAAGTGTTTCTATAGGGGCAATACATATTTTGAGGTTGAAACTAATTGGTTTTGGTCTCATTATTTCGCTGCTTCAAACTGTAAGAACTGTTTGGTGCAACAAAATATTTGTGGGGATCTGTGTACATTAAATGGTTTCAGTTATTATCCGCGCTCAAATGCTACGATCTAGAAACGCCAGCTAAAGGGACGACTGAGAAAAAAAATTATAATTTTAATACATACACCTTAAATACATAAAAACAGAAGTAAGTAAATAAGTCAAGTTTTACTTATTTGCTTTTTAGTTTCCTGTTGGATTTGTTTGATTAAGATTTTTATAGCATTTCTAAGCATCAGTAAATATACTTGAAAACACTGTTAGTATCCTATTTGTCTAAAAAATACAAACAAACTCTCAAGTTGTATTTTCGAACGAAGGCAATCAAATGTGTGGCCAAACAAATACATATAGTTAATTCAACTAAATATTTTGTTCACAGTTTATTTTTTTTTTGACCAAACACAGAGGTTTTGTTTATCCAAGAGAGTATTTTCTTAGATGAAAAAACTTAATTTTGTTACTTTTCATGTTTTGTTTACTTAACACAATATTTAGTTGGAGCAGCTAAATGTGTATTTGGCCCTATTAAAACAAGTATTTTATTCACTGGAACAAACATTTCTCTCAGCGCAGGCCATTATTATTTAATATTCATTTAAAACGTAAACTCACTTTTTTCCAAATATTTTCATAAAACCACCCAATTTTACATGACGTGAGTGAGTTTTGGAAAATTTAAAAACCATATGTGGTGATGGTATATTGTTTGAGGTCCTTATTATTTTTATTATTGATTTAAAATATAAAAAATTATACGAATTTAAGCCGAATGTTTTCTACCTAGGAACACTGTTATAAGTTTGTTCTGAACTTTGTATGACCGTTTGCTGCAGCCTTTATTATTAGTTAATTGTCCCCCGCGCCAAATATTAGCTAGCGCATTTGAATGTCGTCACATGAAAATCGCATTCATTCTCCTGATCATTTTAACACGATTTATTATTCCGCCATGAGTATCTCCAACACACGCCCGTCCACTGATTAACATCACTAGGTTGCGGTGGTGTATAGGTTAGACTACACGTCTTTCAGCAAGGCGAACCGGGTTCGATTCCCGGTGGGGTCACCCCGGATTTTCGCATGTGGGAATCGTGCCGGACGATACCGCTGGTCAGTGGGTTTTCTCAGAGATTTCCTGTTTCGACCGGCGCTGCTCCATACTCACCTCGTTTCACCTTCCAACGGCTCTGAAGACCACAAAGGTAAGAGCCATTCGAAATTTCATCACTCACTTACTCAATCAGATATTCCTATATAAACGTGCCCCATGTTATTGTTGTGATAGGTCCTGACAATCACCACAGCTTAAAGCACCACGTTCTCTGACCAAATAATTCCGTGTGTTTCTGAGCAACAGATATACACTACTAGAGACAGCAGACTCTATCCACCCGGGTATCGGCTTGTACCTGTACATATGTTTGACAACAGAACGGCTAGTGACGGAGGAGGCGAGGGGAGAGCTTTGGGGGGTTGAACACGTGATCGAACAGAGCGCAATTCTGGCCCACCCAGTCGTGAAGGGTGGCAACCGGATGAGCCCAGCTCCCAAGCGAGAAGATGTGGCCAGAGAGAAAACATGGTGGAATGTGTACAGGGGAGGGGCGAGGGTTGGAAGTCCGCAAATTACCCGGGACCCTCGCCGGGCTTGGCGATGGCTGGCCGGAAATTAGAAACGGCCAGGACCTTTCGGGGAGAGCGCCCCTTTCGGCTTGCATAAACTGCTTATCGTGCGCAAATCCGAAACTGCCACTGGAGTCCGGGAGGGCGGGCGGCACCAGCGGACGCATGCCCCCTCCTCCCGTCCGCTTTTCAAATAGCTCACCCTGGCGTCCTCATCCCAGAAGTATTAATGACAAAAATCCGTTTCAATCTGGCCGCGACGTGCAATTACAAGAGGCCGTCATAAATTATTGTCTACTCTGCTCTCTCCGCCAAACGCGACAAAAACGATCTTCTACACGCACGCATGTTTATTATTGTTATTCCCAGTCTATAGCTGACCCACAAGACCACTAGTTTTGATGTAAATACTGCATGCTCCAATTATTGGGTATATAACTAACACAAAACTAATTTACGTATCTAAGTTTTTAGCATTCTACCTGGAATTCTTAAGGTATATGTACTCCACACGAATTTTCCATTTCGGTTTCGAAATTTTGCATCTCACCGTTTAAGCCTCCATTTCTTGGTTGTTTCTAAACATATCAGAGGGTCGTAGGTTTCAAGACATGTGTACTAATACAGTTAGAGTGAAAACACTAACGTCTTTGAGTTTCGTTTTTACTTGGGAAAGCTCAGACTAGCTCCACTGTCTTCACCACGACGCAACTCAAGGTAAGGCCTAACAGCTACATTCTTGAAAAAAAATTATGAATCTTACTAAAGTGGCAATATGTAATATTCAAACGACTGATAAATCCGAGAACTAGACGTTTTAAATAGCCACGAGGTCATTGGAATGCAGCTAACGTCACAGCACGTGTCAGAAATTGAGCGTACATGGATCAGCGAGGTAGGAGCTTTCTATCTGGGAAGTCGTTAAATGCACGATACTGTCGTGTGCGGCTGTAACAACACAGTTTGGCTCAACATGATGTCTTTACCATCAGGTAACCACATTTTCGTGCAATTAAATGTAGGTTTTGGGAATGTAGTTGTTGTATAAGGGGACGTTAAAGGCAATGTCCCAAAAATTTGAAAAAGAGACAATTTTCATGAAGGTTTTAGTATATACCAGGGCATATCATGTTCCGCATCATGTTATATGGAATTATTTTACATAAAAAACTTGCCGTAGCTGTTAAAAATCTCTGCTCATATCTACTCATTTTGAAAAAGTAGCGTTTTAAATAGTTTACATCTTCTAAAAATCTAATTGCCAAGTACGCGTGATCAAAAAACCCAAAACATTCGTATGCCTTCCTTTCTTTGCAGGATCGGGTTTCATCGATGATATTTTTATAACTAGGAGAAAACTTTATGATTACATGAAGCTGTCTGGGCGTGTACAAATACAGGAGCAAGTTACTGTTTTGAAAGACTTCTTCCGAATCAAGACAAAATGCACAGACGAATGTATTAGGCTCTCAGCAAGCGAATTTCATTTTTCGTATCTGATTCAAAGAACAAATAACAGCACGCTCGTAGGATTGAAGATGGATTGTTGGGGAAGATAAGGACATTCTAGACACATCAGTGGGGTTTCCAAACTACGAAAGGGTAGCTACGAGAGAACGTATTGGTCGACCTACGAAGAGTTTCGATGAATAATGTGTTAGCACAAAACTACTGAAAACAGAAAACTTGCGAGCCACATATTCAAATCATGAGCTTTCATTTGCCGCTCAAATGAGCTTGCGCTCTTGTGGCAAAGTGTAAGCTTCAAAAATGGTACAAGATATAACAGCAACATCACCCACGCGAGCTTCGAAATATAACGAAGCATACAAAATATTCTATAGTCCACCAGCGAATCTGCTAACAGGAACATAAGCGTTTGTCATGTGTATTGATACTGAGTTCACCAGATGCAAATACGATATTATTCGAGAGCATGATACATTGGATTTCTCCAAAAAACACATAATCCTTTCAGAAACTGCAGCTGAAGTTAACCTGCAGGCACTTCTTGACCACACTGCCTCCCATATTCTGGAGGCTCAGAAGGACGTATTTCAAAATGCAGTTCAGAACAGTTTAATACCAACTCTGATTTACAAGTGAATATTCTACGGTTATCCATAATCAGGGTATAAGAAAAGATTTTCAAGTGACTCCGACAGTAGAGACTCGGAACATTTTCCTTGTGCCTATACGTCTAATTGATGACAGCCCGGATGGACAAAGGCCAACAGTTTTCTGGCAAAATTCATGACCTCCGTCAAACGGTACTGCAGGCCCATTCGATTTCAATTACAAATTGAAACGCCAGATTTAAAAAAATGGAACAGCATGACATCAAACGGCAAATACAACAATTACATATTTTTATTGGCTAGTTAGAAGGCAAACAAATTAAAGTTATCTACAACATGCTTTTTACTATGGTTGACGTCAAAGTGTGCCACGCTGTTACAGGAACTACAAGTACTGAGAGGTGTTTCCTTTGTATTCTCACCTCTAAAGACTTCAACAACCTGGAAAAAGTTCTGCTTACTAAGATAATCGATTCTTCAAGACTCTACTTCGACTTATCCGTGCTACACGCACGCAGTAAGTTCTTCGAGTATTTGCTCCATCTTTCATATAAACTTCCTCTTGTGAAATTGCAAGCTCGGGTGGTCGAGTAGAAGAATATTGCCTCGAAGACAAAGAAAACCATTCAAGACAGATTTAAAAAAGATGTGGGTTTACTGGTAGACAAGCCAAAACTGGGCTACTGTAACACAAATGATGGGAATACGCCAATGCTNACACGCACGCAGTAAGTTCTTCGAGTATTTGCTCCATCTTTCATATAAACTTCCTCTTGTGAAATTGCAAGCTCGGGTGGTCGAGTAGAAGAATATTGCCTCGAAGACAAAGAAAACCATTCAAGACAGATTAAAAAAAGATGTGGGTTTACTGGTAGACAAGCCAAAACTGGGCTACTGTAACACAAATGATGGGAATACGCCAATGCTCTTTTTTTAGAATCCGGTTTTATCGGCAAGCATCACTTATGTTGATATTGACATCAGAAGATTTAGCACAATGTTGCAAGTGATCTCTTGTGGCCACGGAATAGATATGGAAAAGTATCGTACTTATGCGTTGGAGACAGCCCATCTATTTGTACAGAAATGCCCATGGTACGCCATGCCTCCGAGAATTCGCAGAATACTAATCCTTGGTCGAGACATCATCCGCCACGCTTTCGTCCCTGTTGGTCAGCTAAGCGAGGAGGCCCAAGAGGCTAGAAACAAGGAAGTTAAAAGGAAAAGAGACGGTTTTTCCCGGAAGGTGTCTCGAGAAAAAACAAATGATGCCCTCAGCCTGCTGCTGATATACTCGGATCCACTTACTTCTTCACTCAGGCAGATGACGAAGAAGAAATCCACGCAGGTTTATAAGGGAGGTCTTGGACATGCTTCGGGAACCGGATATCAGTTGTGCGGTAGACGAAAGTAGCGACGATACTGACAGTGCGATGGAGACTGAAGAGTCCTAATAACAGCTTTATGTAATTACTGTACTCCCTAATCNAGCGACGATACTGACAGTGCGATGGAGACTGAAGAGTCCTAATAACAGCTTTATGTAATTACTGTACTCCCTAATATTCTGTTTAATTTTAAATCGTACTTTACGTTATTACAGTAGCTTCACTTAAATTAAAAACAACTTTTGTTACCATGTAATTCAAAGTGAGACAATTAAAACATTTTCCCTGGATTAATAAATGCTTGTCCCCACTGTGCGGCGTCCACTACAGCTTCACCTGTGGTTATAATCTCGGAGAAACCGCGGGTCTGACGCCACATTATCACGCCCTTTATATAGTATCCATAATTACATACTTAATGCTGTAGTTAATTACATATTTAACGTCAGAAGTGTTTATAAGTGCTGAACTCTAAACAAATACTTCAGCCGCAAGCAAGTATTATTTCAATCATGGCACAGAGAAAAACTGTGATGCAGATTCCACATTACAGTAATGTATACGCAAAATTCCAGGAGCACTTCAAAATTGCAAATTAAATAAAAACCTTGGTATTATAAAAGTTTAAGTTCTTTGCCAATAAAAAGCTAAAAAGAAGATATTTGTTCGCGTTCAGTATGTAAGTAAACGTACAGAAATTGCAACAGGTTATATCTCTTAAATAAATTACCCAATTATCAGTGTTACCATGTAGCTGATGTTTATACCGTTAGGTATGTTGTGTAACCAACGTTAAGTGTACATTTAGTACCTTTGTCGCCCATTGGTCATCGCACTGGCATAGTAAAGAGAAGTTTAAAAATAATAAATTGAAAGGTGGAAAGGAAAAACTACATTTGTCAATTGCGGTTGAAAATGAGATAAAAACATAAATGGATAAGTGGAAAAAAGGCAACATCCACATGCTTATGGTTCCCAGAAGAGTAGTCCGTGTCAATAACGACAGACTTGTGAAAATTCCGTTATTCTCTAAGAACAACCTTTTTTTCAAAAGCATTTCTGATAAAATAATCCTTGTAGTATGACATGGGCTATTTTGTTATGAAAATTGGCATCTGGTGTAGACATACAGTATTGCAGTTTTTTTCGTAAAGATGTCAGAGACTACTGCTTATGGTGCTATCGTGAAGATTAAGAAGCGCAGGAGACAACCACACAAAAAAAAGGATTAAATCCGCTGGAGTGCAGGAGTTTCTGGGTTGAAATCCTAGGTAAGCCCTGGGTGATAGTTTAAGTTAGGTCGTAAGTAAGTTTGTAAGCCGTCCCATGATAAGCCTTCAGACATAACACCGGGGGACGTTAATAAGTCATCCCCAATACTCATGACATTTNTAAGCCGTCCCATGATAAGCCTTCAGACATAACACCGGGGGACGTTAATAAGTCATCCCCAATACTCATGACATTTCAATTTTGTACACTCTTAAGTCTGTGTGAGAAAGTCGGGTAGATGTTTTGAATGGATAGCGGCACCTACTGCACTGAATGCTAGTCTCTTCCCATTCACGTTGGATTTGCTCATGCGGCAGTTGTGTTTACAATTTTATTTACTACATAATCCGAGTTTATTTGTATTGGCACCGTTTTTTACAAGCCTGAAAAAAGATATAATATTGCATGCATGAAATTATAATATGCTTAGTAATGTGGCACTTAAGTATAATATTTCAGCAATGTCACCTTATTAAAAACGTATCTATGTTTAATGGTGTGTTTTTTAGTTGCCATGAGTAGGCCTTATATTAAAGGTGGAAAAATCACACCCAAAAACATCCAAACACACACATACAGAAGATACAAAAACACAAATATTCTTATATCTATAAAAATCCTTTANCACCCAAAAACATCCAAACACACACATACAGAAGATACAAAAACACAAATATTCTTATATCTATAAAAATCCTTTAAAAGTAGTTTCCACTCTATGAACTCAGTTAAGTAACATTTGAGATGATATATTTAAAATAATATTAACACGCAGTGAACATATGAATTACTGCCATTTCAGTGTGTAATACATCAGATTTTAAGAACATCTGTGTAAGATAAAAATGCCATGTGTATAACCTTTAAACGCATTCGTATTATTTCCTGAATCTTCAGTGGAAATTCGTAAAAGAATCTACTCTCTAANGAAAGAATCTACTCTCTAATTTTATGAAATGTTATACATCAACGCCCTTTTTGTCAATAAAACACGTCGAATTAGTAACTAGTTGTGATTTTCTGCAGTGATGGCGTTTTCCTATGATGTAGCACGTGAAGGTGAAACGGTGCTGCAGCTGTCACAATTAACGCTGGCAAGGTACAGATGGGTGCTTGTG
>NQII01008842.1:0-14276 GCA_002778355.1 Clitarchus hookeri
CCAAAAGTTTATGTTCTGTTACACATCAAAAAATTTTAGATAAATTGGGTGTGCAAATTGTTAAATATAAGCGTATATATTGTTAGATATAGTGGGGGTGTTGTTATGATATCTACAATATATGTCTAGTGCTGCCATCTATGTCTGTCGTTAGCAGTTAAGATTTTTTCAAGATGTCGTTAATCGTTGCTCTGTCTTTGTGCGATACGCTGTTTTATTTTAACCTCACTGTAATCGCGGATGGTTTATAAACTTTACTCAATACTGCCTATGTCAGTGATGTTTCACTTGGACAACATTAAGTTTGGAAAGGCAGATTATAGGCTATTCAAGGTAACCTGTGAACTTTTGAAAGCCCTGCTCAAGATCTAATTGTATGCACGTTGTGTATTCTTCCACCATTTGTAAAATTATCAATGTCATGAGCCTTATCACTTAATTCATTCATCGGTCAAGTGAAACAGTGAAATTATTAGATAATTATTAATTTTTATAATTTGCTGATTTTTACACTTAGATACGATAAATAATGAAAGTAAAATCAAATAATTTCCGTACTCATAAATATTCAACTTACAATTTTAATTTAACGTAAAAATAACACGGAAGTACTTTTCTTCCATCGTTACCAACTTTACTGGTCGTATGCAAATTAGTGTGCAGTGAAATTTTCCAAAATTTTATTNTTTTCTTCCATCGTTACCAACTTTACTGGTCGTATGCAAATTAGTGTGCAGTGAAATTTTCCAAAATTTTATTTCGTAAGTGCTCAGTTAACAATGAACAGTCTTACGTAATTCCTATCCACGTATCCAACCAGAGTGAAACATTGTCAACATTCCGGCTTTTGTACATTTTCAAGAATCTGAAGTCCTTAAAACTAGTATACATTCGAGTGGAAAATAGCCTTAAATATTATGAAAAATAGACTTAAATAAGTCAGGTATTCTTACAGCATTCTTACATTTTCCGTGGTGAGTAACAGTACGATTAATTTTTGACTGGTTAATAAAAAGCACATGCAATATCAGACATTCCCACCTCTGAATATTACTCTACGCTTCAGCTTCTACAAAAACTACGATGCCTGAGTTTAATTAGTCACAAACTTAATTTCATAGCATATATTAATTGCAGCAAAAAGTTCAAGTACTTCAAACAAGCCTAGCAAGTATACAGTTACAACGTACACTGACATTACTGCAAATGTATACTAAAGAGTCAGTACATGCAACAGACGTTTCATGTGAATATATAGCAGGAAATATATAGTTAATGCATAGCGAGGACCGGATTTATTNCAGACGTTTCATGTGAATATATAGCAGGAAATATATAGTTAATGCATAGCGAGGACCGGATTTATTCATACGATCATCTTCGTCAGGTTTGAAGGCTCCTCTTTGGCCGTGTATTGAATATACTGCTAGCTTCAAGGTTACATTTCAGTTTAACTGATCGATGTGAGACTTCGGTGGATGCTGGTAATACACTAACAAAGGGGAACTTGTTTCAGGGAACGTCTGGAAGAGGCTACGACACAATTCTCCCTGACACCAGAGGGACATCTGAAGGATGTTCCAGTAGCAGGGGTGAGTAATGTATTAAATTACTGTACATCCGGCCTTGCGTGCTACTTTCGTTCAAATCAGTGGAGTGTGTTTGCTATCACGAGTTCGTTCGTATGCTACATGAAGAACCCAATTCGATAGCTCTCTTGTACAGAGCCCATAATCACAACATTGCAATGAACAATATGCGATCAAAGACGATAAAACCACTAAAAAATTATGTAACATAACTAAGAACAACGCACTTACATTTAAAATAGATACATTTGCAAAATAATTGATTACCTGTAGGTGTCATCGAAGGGGCATGTAAGTGGTTGCAGGCATAATACGTAGTACTTTATATGTACTCAGAAAAAAAAATTACCACACCAGGAATATATTGCAAGCAATCAAAACTTGCAGGATACACTTAGTATGGTGTTAAACTACCCGTAGCACGAACACAGGTGGCGATACTGTAAGGCTTAGAGGCATACAGACGTCGGATGTTCTCTTGAAGAAGATCCTACCCAGCTAGCGCAACTGACCTCTCAGACACGCCATAATTGCCGCCCAATCTTGTACCAAACGTTCTCTATGGGTGAGAGGTCTGGGGACCTTGCTGGCCAAGAAACCATGTTAACATCACGAAGTCAGGCCAGAAATGTCCGTGCTGTGTTATTGCTGGCATTATCCTGCTGAGAAAGGGAGGGTTTCAAGGTTCACCAGGAAGGCGAACGCACATGGTCGCACAATTTACTGGACGTGTCACCTTGGCAATCAGGGTTCCTTCAGTCACCACCAGTAGAATTCGAAAATCGTAATAAATGGTACCCCACGCCATGACACCTCTTGGTGGGGTGATTTACTGCTCTACAATGAAGTGTGGATCACAGCACTGACCAGGACGTCTCCAGGCTCGAATTCAGAGGTCGTCTATGTCCAGACAAAATCGCGATTTCTCGCTGAACACCACTCATTGCCAATCCTCAACCTGCCATGCTGCCTGTTCCCGGCTGAAGGTCACAAATTCTTGGCGAATCTCAAGTCGTAATAGCAGACGTCGTAAGAAACGCCGTGACGCTAGATCCCGCTCTGCTAGCCGTCTTGATATGGTGTTGGTGCATACAGCCGTATCCCCAGCTGCCGTAACATGTCCCTAGATGGTGCGCAGCGAAGCCTGTGGAGCGTTTACAGCCTGTCGCACGATGGGACTTTCCTCCATGCTGGTGGTCCACCAAGTCGACCTGAGTCTTCTCGAAGGGTGTGTACCATACTGTTCGCACTGCGTCCAACATCGACTCACAGTATAGGCAGAACGGTTCAAGTGGCGAGCAATGCACCAAAATTTCGAACCCACATCTCGGAAGCAGACGAATCTGCCTTTCCCAAAGTCATCTACCTGGGAAAATACCTGTTGAATCCGCGGTCTGGGAATGCTGCGTGTTCACTTTACTTGTCTCTGTGCTCACACTGCTACTAAGGCATTTATCGGTGTTTTGCAGTTATTAATGATGGAAGTACTTGTATACCCCTTGATGGCACATCCTCACAATCAAACCACATTGAACGCAAATAGGACACATGTCGAGCTGTGACGATAGTGCGTAGCAACTATCCTAGTACTCACGCGGTTCGTACGTTGTGATCAATTTTTTTTTGCAAATGAGTGTATCTTGATTCGATTTATTGTTGTAAAAGCGAAGCTGAGATTCAGAACATATTAAACCAACAGCCTGTTTGTCATGACAGTATTCTGATCAGTTATATTTGGTAAAATATCTGAAAATTAAAGAAAAGACAAAAATGTACGAACATCGCACATCTCTGAAACCATTTCAAAGCTGAAACTGATACGTGGGAAATAAATCATGCAATTACGTCCTTCAGAACTAAAAATAAACAGTGATTACTTTTATCGGTGAACGTGCATGGGAATACCATATTTTATATTGGTCGGCGGGTATCCTTGGGTACTCCCGTCACCCCGGTTCTTGTTTACCGCCGCTACTCCATCTTCCCTTGCTTCTCCCTCACTGTCACCTAAGACCTCACTGTAAAGCACCTACCAAATATTTCAACTCAATATTGGCTGTGTCAGTGATGTTTCACTTGGATAGTTTGGATAGGCAGCATATAGGCTATTCAAGGTAACCTGTGCACTTTTGAAAGCCCTGCTTATGATATATTTGTATGCACGTTGTGTATTCTTCCACCATATATAGAATTATCAATGCCATGAGCCATATCACTTAATTCATTCATCGGTCAAGTAAAACAGCGAAATTATTAGAAAATTATTTTTTTTTTATAATTTGCAGATTTTTACACTTAGATACGATAAATAAAGGAAGTAAAATCAAATAATTTCCGTACTCACATATATTCAACTTACAATTTTAATTCAACGTAAAAAAACCACGAAACTACTTTTCTTCCATCGTTACCAACTTTACTGGTCTTATGGAAATTAGTGTGCAGTGACATTTTCCAAAGTTTTATTTCAAAAGTGCTCAGTTAACAATGAACAATCTTACGTAATCCTATCCACGTATCCAACCAGAGTGAAACATTGTCGACATTCCGGCTTTTGTACATTTTCAAGAATCTGAAGTCCTTAAAATTAGTATACATTCGAGTGGAAAATAGCCTTAATAAATATAATGAAAAATATACTTTAATAAGTCAGGTATTCTTACCGCATTCTTACAATTTCTGTGGTGAGTAACCGTACGATTAATTTTTGACTGGTTAATAAAAAGCACGTGCAATATCAGACATTCCCACCTCTGAATATTACTCTACGCTTCAGCTTCTGCAAAAACTACGATGCCTGAGTTTAATTAGTCACAAACTTAATTTCTTAGTCTATATCAATTGCAGCAAAAAGTTCGAGTCATTATCTCGGCTGGTTTGAAGTAAAACCAAGACAAAGTTACCATATTTTGAAAAATTATTCTCAATAAAAAAGAGAGATAATAATTATAATTCTTGCCCCTGTGTTATAGGAGATACAGATATGGAGCAACCGTGAAGTAGACATGTAGAGACGGCTGTAGTACTTTGAGAAAACACACGGGACAATGGCAACGCCTTCAAGTTCCCCAAAGCCGAAAGTCTTCTTGTATCCCCGTCAGGAATAGAGCCAGTTTCCCGTCTTGTCAGAAGAGTACATCAACTATTGTGGCTACTTAGAAAAACAACAGACTTAGACAAAGATACAATTATTAATTAAAGTTAAATGTATGGAAATTTTAAATTATGTGAAATATTTTTTTACTGGCAATGTGGTATAAATATATGAATACCTGTTGGCTTTATTTAATTCCTTCTTACAGATTTAATATTTTTGTTGGGAATTTCACGTAAACTGTTTTTGTTTGTATTGCATTTTTAAAGGTCATCTTTCAAATATAAATATTACTTATTTTTATTAAAGAAACACAAGGTAACCGTGTTATTTGAATTATATTTACATATTTTTAATTTTATTTGCTACTCTATTAAAAAAACCCCAATAAGTAGCATGTTAATTAATATAAATATGTACGATTTACTCAAACATAATTTTGTAAATTTAATTTATTTCTGCGTCGAATTAAGTGTACATAGCAGACAAATACGGTTATAGCCAACACAAACATCCTTACACCCGAAACATAGAAAACAATGCCAGTCAGGTACAATATATTCCAGAAATAAATAATTTAAGCCTATATAAATAATGAAAAATCCATTCCAGGTGAAAGTTTAAAAATTGTTATTGTTTACTCAAGCACTTGGCTAAATATTTTAGAAATAGATATTCGTAAATTCGACTGTAATAATACAAAAATTATTATATAACACATTATCTTATATGCATTATTTGTTGGCGAAATGAATTTTACGAAACAGATCGCAGATATCGAAAGAAATGTAGTACTTTTTTTTACCAAATTTGAAAATAATGTTATATCTGAAATAATTTTGTGAAACACTGACGAGGCTCAGTAATTATGTACATCTCAGGTGAAGAGTTACGTCGAGCAGCTCTCCTCGGCGTGTTCTGGCTGTTGAGAGATGCACAATAGCCAACGAAGTATGCGCTTTCTCTCTCCCTAAATACAGGCGGCAAGTTTTGTCAACAGTTAAGGAAATAGCATCAGTGGCTGGCAAATATTTATACTTTTATGTGCATTGATAGTTTTGTAATGTTCAACAGCCAAATTAATAAAGAATTATATAAATTCCAGTTATTATTTCCAGTCTTTAATTAAAAATTACGAACTATTTTTAATAAAATGTTTACATAAATAACTAGAGTCCAATATAACTGCAACAGAAAATACTAATATTATTTGTATACGATACTATATCATTTTTTCAGTATATAATCTAAAGCGATAGTTTTACGTACATTAATAAGTTTACTTAGTATACGTAACTATATTATTTGCAAGCATGTCTTCAATCACGTTTGCACTGCGCTGCTTTGCCACCCGAAGTCCAGCAAACAGCTTGTTGTCAGTAGTAATTCCAGTCTCGCTCACGGCGCTGCCAGAAGTGCGTGAGAACTACTGTCACTGGCCATCAGTGCTGGCTGACTTCAGAATCGTAGCTACAACTCCTCATTCAGGAATTATGCGTGCAAAGGAAGGCAGCGGCGGATCTGTGAACATAACAACAAGAATAGATGAACGCTTCATGAGACATACTAGCGCGCATGTTGCTATTAGAAAGAGCTATGACTAGACGCTTACTTCATGTGCTCAACGTCATGGCAATCGCAGTGACATGTAGTATGGAAATTTTCCCTGTTTAACATACTTATAACTATAGGTAGCAGCAGACGTATTAAGGGAAATATTAATTTTGCATGGCTTGGCATAGCTATATAAATATGTGCAGTTTATGAAAGACTCGGCAACATTCCATAAAACATAGCTGCAAGACAACACTTCACCTTTAGAATGAATACAGGTAAAACACAAAAAAAAAAAAAATTCCGCAAGTCTTAACCTTTCTCAAATCATATAGCAATAAAATTTTTGGAAAGTAGTAGGATGAAATTAATTTGGTTTGACAATACTGAGTCTATATTCAAGTTAATTGATTATTTTTAATTTATTATTTACGTTTATAAGTTCAAAATAAATTAATTGATACTTATCTTATAAGTAATTTAAATTGTAATAAGAGTAAACTTGGTATTAAAAATCTTGTAAAACATGTATTTAAAAGGGGACGGGGAAATGAAAATTACTTTGCCTTTATTAAATTCATTAGTTACATAAATAACCTTCAGCATTCTCACTCATTCTTCGCTGCTAAAGGAAATTTATTACAACTGAATTAACTGTTCCAAAATCAGTAACCTTGTACTTATTAGTGCCTTATTTGCAATGTTATTTTATTCATAGGCAATTTGGCGGAACAAAATTAATTAGTATTGTTTTATATGCACCGGCCTCATGAGCACTAGTTATCTTTGACATTGGGTTAAAATCATCAGAATTGTTCCAAAGTAACACTTATATCTCAAATTTTAGGAAAATGAAAATCTCTTATTCGCCCTCGTGTTGCAGTATCGCAAAGCGTGCAAGGTAAGGACATTACTGCCGCTTAAAATTATTGCATAACTCTGGTTATTTTGCTAAATAATCGCATTTTTAACCACTCATTAATTTGATTTAAGTTTGCTGGAAATTATTCTTAACATGCTCCGCCTCTTTCCTACCCTAAGAACTAATCCCTAGCTGCCCATACTGCTTCTTTAAATTTAGAATAATGCAGCGAAGCGATAATTACAATTTCATCGGGTATTCGAAATATTCGAGCAATTTTTAAAAGCATCCAAAAGTGCCGCCTTTAGCAAATATGTTACAGACAGTTGAAACAAAAAAGGCACAATAGAAAAACATGACTATTTGCGGTCGAATTTTTAATAACATCGTTAATACTACTAATATTATAAATACGAAAGTGTGTATGAGTGTGTGTGAGTGAGTGTATGTTTGTTATCACTCAGCTCCATAACGGCTAAACGGATTTTGATGAAATTTGGTATGTAGGTACTTTAGGTCTTGGAGTAGGACATACGATACTTTCTATCCCGGAAAATTATACGGGTCCTGTGGAATAACAACAAAATATAATTCTGCAATGGCTGGGAACGAAATATTTTTTTCCCTCTGGTGTCAGAGTTTATCAGGCCGCCCAAGGATCTCTGAAATGTCTTAACGACTGCTATCAATCGATAACAACCGGGACCGAATATTTAACATGCCCTCCGAAGCCCGGAAGCGCTCAGATGTTATGCCACTAAACGGTCACCCATCGAAATGTGTGCCGCTGAGAACGTTGCGTAACTTTGGTGATCGATTAAGAAACCTCAGGCAAGCGCAAAAAGAAGAACCTAGGTACACTTTCTTCTAAAGCTGCAACTTGATGAAACTCATGTTTGGTTTTCATACATCGACGCTGGGAAGTGAAAACGTGGTAACTACGCGATAGTTCCACAGTTACACTCCAAAAACAATATCCTAATTCTTGGTTATCGGGTGAAAAATATTTCCTTCCTTTTGGGTTGCCATAATCTGTTAAAAACGTAGGCCAACATAGTATAATTATAAAAATCTGTTTTCACATAAACGAATTGTCTTTTCACAATTTATTTATTAGTGTATCACAGTAAAACTCATTTGTACCCGGGCGAAGCCGAGCCGGTTCACTAGTAAGACAATAAAATAACTTTCAGTGAATACTTCTAATAAGATGGGTAGTTTCACTTAATTTAACCCAGCCTGCACGCAACACACAGGCCAGAACCAGGCCAGTAATAGCTTGCCGACTAAGTTCGGCCGGCAGAAGTTGGCAAGGTATATTATGCTGAGGCCGGGCAAATAGAAATATGGACTGTCGGCAAAATATATACCGACAGTGTCAAAAACACACCGGATTGGAACCGGTGTGGTACAAACCGAAGGATTCCTAACTTATGCCGGGTGGGTCGCGATTGGATGTTTCCAAGATTCTGGGTCCGCGAAGTTTAGATGTCGCCAAGATTTTGGTCCTGTGGCGGCTTGATGTCGCCATGATGCTGTGTCTGTGACAGTTGGATGCCCTCTGGTATGCAGTTAGCCATGCAGAATGATTGGTTTTTTCCAGTTACAATGTTGAGGAATGATATTTTCTTTTCGTATATACTAATTTCGTTTATATTTAAATTCCTTATATTATATCAACACATTTTGTTTGTCGAGTGCGGGATGCGATCCTAAGAACCTTGAGGCGACAGTCCAGTATTCTCTTATGAGTAATTGGCTGACTCTGCAAAGTAATTATCAATATTTAGTGACACAAATAATCAGTAGGGGAAGTGTAATAAATTTTATCAAAACACGGGTTATTTAATACTGGCTGGGATGTGGCTTGCGTACAAATATTTTTTCTTGAATTTAATTTACTTTTTTGTTTGTTATCTACTCGAAATATTAATTTAACAAGATCCACTTAATTATTTTACATATTTAATGTACAACATATGCACAGACAATACAGGCCTAATGTTAAAACAGAAGACCTGAAGCTAAGCCAATGTCATCAAGATGAAAAAGTTCTTCACTTTCCAATAAAGAGTCACAGCAAATACACCATTTAAGGTATCTCGAATAAACTTTCGTATCAGTAGACTTAAATATGGACATGTATTCTNATCTACTCGAAATATTAATTTAACAAGATCCACTTAATTATTTTACATATTTAATGTACAACATATGCACAGACAATACAGACCTAATGTTTAAACATAAGACCTGAAGCTAAGCCAATGTCATCAAGATGAAAAAGTTCTTCAATTTCCAATAAAGAGTCACAGCAAATACACCATTTAAGGTATCTCAAATAAACTTTCGTATCAGTAGACTTAAATATGGACATGTATTCTGCCAATTTCACTATGGGCTTTCTGCTTCATATATATTGTACAAATGTAGCAGCCTCCTGCGAGATGGGGTGCTACAGAGGCAGCAATGACTGTACTACCACTTGACTAAATTGTGAGAATAATTTTCATGACACTTACAAAATATATGTAAGTATATATAATACATGATAGGAAACCAAACAGATACGTACATAAATATTTGATGTAGGCCATATACGATATACGGCGTTTTATTTCCCTTATTACAATTACCTTCATATTCATGTTACACATTTAAATAATATATTTTTTTTTTGGAAAATTATATATTGATGTAAATCAATATGAATGCGTTGCATTTGTATATATTAAACATTGTTTATTATGTGCGTTTATAGATCCATTAAATAAATTCTTTATCATTTAACACACTAAGTAATTTACAAATAACATCACTGAGATAATGTGTGGATATATGTTGGATTTTATTATATAGTGTTTCATACAATTTTATTTTCGGCATTTCTTCCCCGTATATGATATGCATAAGATATTTATAACTTTGCTGTGAGATAATGAATGTGGAAGTAAAATTAATATCTAGATATTAATTGTCTTTTGGATAATTTCAGTGATACCCATATATCATCACAAAATACAGACAGAGCCATTATTCTCACCCGGGCGGCTAACAATCTGTCTCAAAACAGACGCCATGTCATTGACAGCTTGCTATCTCCTTGCATATCCTCAATACTTGAGATAATTTGCATGGTAAAAATATATCAGACAAAAATCTTTATTGTTTTAAAGAGTCTGGTCTTTTAAAGGGTTTCGGGGAATCAATTAGAGGTTTATACGCTTACTGATAAAGCAAACATACTGAGTCAGAATCAAGAAAGATTTTATTTTTAAGATGACAGCGATTATGTGGCTGCGTGTTATCAGGTTGACATAAAGAGTGTCATTTCGTTCCGTTTTCATACACAATACTCATTGTTTTTAAGAATACGTCTTAACAAACATCATGCCACGGATATAGCTGTATTTTCACATATTCTCCCCACTTGCCGATGGGTAGAAGGGCAAGAAGACATCACACAAACATATTTCCTGTTAAAATAAGTTTTGTCTTTAAAACGATACTGGGCGAAGATACTAGGTCGGAATCGGTCTAGAAATGTCTTTAAGATGTAGGTGATAATTTTGTTGTGGATTATCACAAAGACGTAATTAGTGTAATGTCGATATGTTATTATCTTTAAAAACTGGGCAATTCTCGTTACAAAATGGCTAACATTCTCTATAATAAAACAGTCTTCCATTGACAGCTTGCTATCTCCTTGCATATATCTAACAGTTGTCGGCAGTGTCAGTAACGTGATGACAAATTTCCGACACGCTACTGATAGGTTTGGTGTGATGGATATATTGAGTTTATTCAATATTCAAGCAGGAGGCAATCTTTGATTTAATTAATTGAACACGTAAACAAACAGTAAACATTAAAACTACCCGAAGAGAAACAAAATGTTAATATACTAATTGTACCCACAAGTGGTACCAAACATCCCAGCAATAACCTCGAGAAATTTTGGAAACCCATGAAAAGTGGAAATCAGAGTGTCAGCAGAGGGAATCGAACTTCGGCTCTCTAGAATGTAAGTCCAGTGTGGTGCCACTGTGCCACCTGGCTCGGCCCACACTCCCGTGGGGCTACGTGTGTCTGTGAAGTATCAGATATGGATGTATAGAGCCTGTTTTAGGATGTTTTGTACGATAGCACCAAATGAGAAACTAAAGATTTTATGCCATGCCTAGGGAACCGGTCAAGTGGTTCCCACCTAATTCTGCACACAAGTAGTAATACGGAAAGCTATTGCATGGTTTTAGTGACTCACACACTTGTTTTCATCATTATGTCCCTTTAAATATATGAAGTTGATAATCCCAGTCTTAGACTGATTACTATAGTCGGTTCACGACTGGAAGAAACTTTTGAAAATCAACCTTTGAAAAAACACCCTAGCAGTTAGCTACATGCATATAACATTACAAACAGCGGCGAGCGCAGATACAGTTATGCCGTTAGGTTGCCAGCACAATTAGAGGAAATAGTTCTAAAGTTTTAACGTAATTGTTTATTTATCGCTTACAAATGGGTTTCGAAAAGACTTGTATCTNATTCTGCACACAAGTAGTAATACGGAAAGCCATTGCATGGTTTTAGTGACTCACACACTCGTTTTCATCATTATGTCCCTGTAAATATATGAAGTTGATAATCCTACTCTAATCTGATTACTATGGAAGTTGATATTCCGAATGCTACCTACTTAATGTAGTTGTTTGCACACCAGTTTACGGTACGAGGAGTTCTGTGTTCGAGTCCCAGGTAAGGCACGTGTGTATATTTTCTTTACATAATTTGATGAACACCACCATGATATTAAAGGTTCAGTCCATCCATGGTTACTTTGAACTTTTCTGAAGCCCTGCAAAAACTATACATCCAGGATATTCCTCCGCCTCATGCAAACAATTCTTAGAAAGTGACACCAGAGGGCCAACGCACTGTATTCGTGCGCACTCNCCTCCGCCTCATGCAAACAATTCTTAGAAAGTGACACCAGAGGGCCAACGCACTGTATTCGTGCGCACTCAGTGTTATAATAGTATTAGTAAGAACTATTTATTGCCAGCCATTACCAACTATGGATAAAATAAATACATAAATAAGTAAATATGATATGTTATTATTTGTAGATAAAACACGAGGAAAAGATTAATTTAATCAGCAATCAGGTATTTTAAGGTTAAAGGAATAATAAGACGCTTGTGATACATGAANACAATTCTTAGAAAGTGACACCAGAGGGCCAACGCACTGTATTCGTGCGCACTCAGTGTGATAATAGTATTAGTATGAACTATTTATTGCCAGCCATTACCAACATACCTATTTTATTTATGTATTTATTCATTTTATGATATGTTATTATTTGTAGATAAAACACGAGGAAAAGATTAATTTAATCAGCAATCAGGTATTTTAAGGTTAAAGGAATAATAAGACGCTTGTGATACATGAAATATTTAGGAAACAACGAAACACGTAATACTTAGGGAGTTTATTCTAAGTTTTGATTTAAATAGTGTGAAGAAACCAAGAATAGATTATATATTGGAGGAGCAGAAGTTCAATTCTACACCTCCTCCCACGGATACCAATATATGCCCAACTATTACTATTTTTTATGGAGAAGCAGACTTTAATGGGCTGAATAGTCACAGAAAAATTTCAAATGTGATTCAGAGGGTTTTTTCTTTCTTATATTACATAGACCACACTGTGTAACGTGCCATTTTATCGTATTGCACGAACTTCCCATTTTACAATGTTTTTTTCCTTGCCGTGGCGTGCTCAGTTTGACATTCAGTTTTATGCTAACCGAATTTCACCCTAATGTTGTCAGTATTTCCGTTGCGATAGTGAGTGGGAAATGTCTGCAAAGTAAACAGATCAAACATTTATATGCAGTATGTAATACTTTCATTCTCTTGAGTATTGGCTGCAGGCAAAACATACAAAGTTCTCAGCACCCTTCCNGTTTTATGCTAACCGAATTTCACCCTAATGTTGTCAGTATTTCCGTTGCGATAGTGAGTGGGAAATGTCTGCAAACTAAACAGATCAAACATTAATATGCAGTATGTAATACTTTCATTCTCTTGACATAACCGACGTCCGTTTTGTATGTTTCAAGAGTCGTGGGAAGCCTGAGCCACCTACATACTGTACATCAGTCTGATGACGTCAGCAGATTACTACAGGAATGTTAGTGCACTCTCAGACGCTCCCAAGGCGTTTAGTCATATTATCACTGAAAAAAAAGTTCTGCGGGAGGAATCACAGTCTAAACTAATCAATTGAATTCTTGCAGANATCAATTGAATGCTTGCAGAAATACTTGTATTTACACAGTGCAGAAGAAAATCTATTAATTGAATGAGTATAATATGTTTGGCTCGACATTCATAGTTAATAATTCTAGCTCCTAAACGAAGTAAACACTAAGGGTTTAATAACGGCTATGCCATAACTTCAGTTTCATAAAAATAATTGTAAATTCCTGAAAGTAAAAAATTTGCATTTTACGCGGTATTTTTTCATTTATTTTACTACATTTTCTACGTATTATTTTGTAGTTGTGAAAATGCAGGAACCTAGCAGTATTTTAAAGTATGTGCTACGGTTTGGTTTATACAATTTTNACAAATTAAAGTCATACGTTATGAAAATTCAAATAATAAAGAGCTGATATTAGTATAAAAAAAACCGATAAATGATATATTAGGTTAAACAAGAATCGTACAAATTATCTACAGCACGGCCATCCGGGGGCTTATGAGAGATTGGCGTTGTCATGTTAATGTTGTTGGATGGACTCCTTGAATGTTGACACATTTCATTGCAAAGTATTGTGTCTATAATATGTAATCAAAGTGAAAGTTTTTCTCCCCCACCCAAAATCAAACCTATACACATATACAGAGAGAGATATAGAGATAGATAGATAGAGAGAAATAGATAGAGAGAGAGATAGATAGAGAGATAGATAGAGAGAGAGAGATAGATAGAGATATATATAGAGAGAGATAGATAGAGATATATAGATATATAGAGAGACAGACACAGGCACGCACACGAAACATCTAATTTTTAATATTCACATTTTGGGTTTATATAATGAAATGTTTTTTGCTTGCATCACATATTCTTTTGTGTGAAATTCTCAAGATTAAAAACTTTA